>JAPDSC010079591.1:233686-244849 GCA_026290005.1 Latrodectus geometricus | reverse complement strand
AATATAAAATTTTCAACAATATATAGGCATTAATTATATTTTTAATTATATATTTGTGATTAAAAATGTTACTAAAAATTATGAATAACTATAGTTTCAAATTATTAATATAATTGAAAAAAATAGTTTAATTACTTTATTATTTTTTCAATTTGCTTTATTAAGTTTCAATTTGCTAATAAGCAATCAAGTGAAGGAAAAGTCAAAAGTGTCAAAAGTTAGCCTTCATATTTGTTGAAAAAATATTTAGACTTAAATAAATAGCCAAATTTAGTAAATTCACTCTATGATATAAAGCGTATCTATGCGAAGGTCCTATAATTATATTAAATAATAAGTTCACTATATTACAGCTATGATTCACACATATGATCAATGAATATTTTCACAGTTAAAGATATCAAATTTCATATATTTAATAATCAGTTTTATTGAAACACAATGAAAGGGAATTTTGTTAAATTTCTAAAGCTTTATACTAAATTTAAACATTCACAGAAATTTTTGAACTGAAGGTATGAAAGCTTTATACTGAGAAAAAAAACTTGCAGCATTCAGATTTCTGAAAGTATGATCCTTCATAGAATTTGGGAAATTCAAGGGTGGATTTGTGTTATCTCTAAGCTAACTCAACTCAATTTTTGTTATAAATATTTTTTAATAAATCATGTGGCATAATATTTAATCAGGGAAGCATGAAAGCAAATATTATAGAAAATTTCTTTAATTGTTTTTCTAAAAGTTCAACTAATTTTAGTCTGAATTTGGTGAAATAATATGCAAGAAAATTCAATTTATTAAATATAAAATATTTGTTTAATGATATAGTAAAATAGGATATCAAGAAGAGAAATAATGTCTGAGTTTCATCGCATCTGATCATATTATAAATTTTACAGACAAAATGATAATTATTTCTAAATTCATTATTAATGAAACAGTTTAAAGAGAGAGTAGATTATAGTTAATATATATTTTAAAGAATAGATTATAGTACTTTATAATAAACTGAGGCAGTAAATAAAGGAGAAAAATATGTGTAACTCTCAAAATAATTAAGAACAAATTTTTTTTATAAAAATTAATAATTTTAAATTATGGGTATATAAAAGGTAAATATAGCATAAACTGTGAAAACTAAAGTCATTAAATATAATCTCATTTGAATAAAATAATTTAGATGAAATATTAAGTTGAAAAAATAATTTCATTATAAATTAAATATTTAATGCTTCTTATAATTGATATACTCTAAAATAAAACGTGAATAATAAATGTATTTATTTATATACATATATATATATTTGATAAAACGAAATTAAATATCTAAAATAAAATATAATATATTTTTCATTTTCAAAACATAAATTTATTTTACTTTGAATAAAATCACATATTAATAAATGAAGGAAGAAAAGCTGATTTAAAGTAATATGAGAGATCCTTATATTTTATATATTTGAGAGCTCTTATCTTATTTTAAGTCACACAAAATAGCCAAATAAAATAAGCTATTGGGAGAATACATAATTAAAAAAAATTATTTGGTAAATTATTGGTTAAGAATTTAACGTTGGATGATAACAGCTCTGAGTAAAAAAAAAAGTAATGCATTAAAAATCGAATTATACTTAGTCTATAAGATTGAATACATTTTTATAAGACTGAAGACTACAAATAAAATTTTAAGAAATTGAACACAGATATTTTAAAACAACTTTACATTTCAATGAACATTTCATCATTTAATTATTCCATATACATCATTTCGTTCATTATTTTATCCTATGCACAATACTTTTATACATATCATTAACTAAATTATGTTACATTACTGACTAAAAAAATTAAAAGGCATGTACCAATAGAATTTAGTTTATTTCTACTGTTCATATGATATAGAGAGGCTGTAGTTTTGCTGTCCAATTTCATAAATCTGAATTCAGATCCCAATGGTAGAGACAGCTCTATTAGAAAAGAAATCGTTCTCCTGTTCGAAAAGTAAGGATTTGAAACCCAAAAATCAATGAAATACAGACATGCTGCGAGGTTTTCGACTTATCTTATAATATAAAATCTAATTAATCTGGGAACTTAAGCTTATAGTGTGGATTTCTAATCATTATAATCAACCACGCATAATGTAAAAGTTTGAAACAATTTCCTAATTTTATAGACTAGCTGTTTTATAAAAAGGTTTTTTTTTCATTATCTGCTTTTAATTTTGAATATAATTCTTTTATAATGAATATTAAATTTTTTTTACATTTATCATCTGAATTTTTTATTTATTTTATGGTCAAAAAAGTTGGATCGACATTTATTATCGGAGAATCCCTCCTCTTAATTGTAGATAACTACCTATACAAGCTTAATTCGTTGGTCATTTCCTACCTTATCTGCCTTCGATTTTACAACCTATAGATCAGATCACAATCAAAAGCTTTTAGCGCAATATCGTAGGGTTCTTTTGCAAAGAGTGGTTCTGAGTATTGATTTGGATGACACCAGAAGACATTCTAAGCCCAATGATCTTGTCAGCCTATGCATGGAATGTTGTTAAAGAAAAGGTGAGGCCTAGAGTATTTCAATAAGCAAACTTCATTAAATATGCCATTATAAATTAAAAATATAAACATTTACCTGACGACTTAAGATAAAAAGAGTTACTCATATAAGAACTCCAACAAATTCATTCCTAATAACGAAATGAAATTTCATTTCAAGACTTTTTAAGAGTGGACTCGGATAATATAACTTGTATGGACGAGATATTAAATAATGAAAGTAATGAAAATATAATGAAGGCAATGAAAAAGAATTTTCACATACAAACAAAAAGAAAATAAGGTAGTTCATTGATGATTTGCAAAGCAAAGAATTAAATGGATTATGACTGAGATACTTTTTTATGACGCAAAAAAATTGCAAAATACTTTTTTAAATCTAAAATTAGAAAAATGTGTTTTTAAAAATGTAGTTTTGAAATAAAAAAATATGTGATTGCATGCCTTGCCAGATTTTGCATCAACAAAATGAGGAATAAGAATTGTTTTTATGATTATATTTTATTTTGCACGCGTGTTCTTTTGAAGTGTTATACTTAGCAATTTTTTTGAATCGAGCCTTATTTATAAAAAGAGAGTAGTTTTTTAAAAAACTGCCAAAATATTATTTTTCTATTTTAGGAAAATTTGATCTTAAGTTAAATTTTACTGTGACTTATGAGTTCGTGAAAATGAGCGTCTACTATTGTGGTATTTAAAGATAAGCGTCTTTTTAGTTCATTAAATGCGTAACTTTCCGCTCATTTTTATATTTACTGAAAGTTATCAAATTATTGTAAATCAATCGAGTTATCAAATAAATGTATTGTTATTTAAAAAATAATAGCGACATTAGTAATTTCACATACATTCCTTTTTTTTTTCTTTTCAATTTTCAAATTCGTGTTATTTTATAAAAGAACTTTTTCATGTAATACTGATATATAAATTGCATAAAATTAAGAAAATTAAAATATATATTTGTTGAGTTTATTCTGTACTGCAATTAATATTTGATTACAAATTAGTATTTGAAGCTTTTTTGCAAGATCTTATCAATACAAGTTATTAAGTTGTAAATTACATTTATTAACCAACATAAAGTTTTTAAATACTTAATTTTCTTTAAAAGCCTAAATTATTTTCTTTTAGTGGAAAGGGAAGGAAATGTTACATAAATGTATAGCTTTATTTTTCAAAAACTTAAATATATAATGTTAACTTATCAAAAATTAACATATTTTTTTAGAATTTTTCTTTTTTTCAGTAGAAATATAAACTTAAAAACTTAACAATTAAATTCTTATGTTGGCGGACATCAATTAAAAGTCTTGCACTACAATTATCCATATCATTAAAAGGATGGAAATCCAAAGACTTCAAACGTAGCAAAAATATCTCTTAATTCGCTTATATCATCGGTATTTCAAACTCCCAAAGCATCAGCATTGGTTCATTTTGCAGGTCTAATATAAATTTTAATATTTAAAAATTTCCTACTTAACAACTACTTTAAAATCCATTTCATCATCCCCTTAATGCAAAAATAAATTATGAGAAAAAGTTATTATTTGAATTCTTCTTCTTCTTCTTGAGCTTGTCAGATATGTGGCACCTCTGCATTGTTGCATTTTGTACCATGCTCCAAGCTATTATTTGAATTAGTACCAAGAATCTTTTTAAATAGTAGCTATTTACGTTTGATAAATATAAGGAAAAAATTACAAGTTTACCAGAAAAGGTACATCATTACTATGGTACTACATCAAAGCTATGAAGCATCATTACTATGGTGCTACATCATTGCTATAAAACATCATTACTATGGAAATACAATGCGAATTTTTTGCATGCTTGTTTTTAGGCACAGGAGTACAATCTACTGAAGGAGAATGCTTTTTAATGAAATTATTAATATCAGGAAAATAACTATAAACCAGAAAGAATTTTACAATCTTCCATTACAAGAAAAGAAATTAAAAGAATAAAAAAGAAAATATATTTTATAAATTTTTTTTAATCAATTTCAGTGAGATAATTTTCAATTGAGTGAAATTCATATAAACTTTTAGGCATTAACTTAAATGAAACAAATGGATATATATTCAAGACTGATACGCAAAACATTTTCAATGCAAAATGAATGAACTAAATTACAAATGAATTACTTTTATCCAAATATTTATAAATATTATGGAACGTGTCAACAAAAAATACCTGAACAAAATTTGTTAAAAAAATTTTATTAATTTAAATATATTTTATTAGTTAGTTTATTATCTATAAAAGTAGTTTGTTATGTCTCCCATATACTGATGAAACAATTGACATTCTTTTAATTTTACCCTATTGCCAAACAATTTTTAATAGTTTTTCATTCATAATAGTTTGCGATTAAGATTCAGTGTTTTTAATTAGATTACAATAGTTAAAATACTCAGAAAATAAGACATTTTTGTATATTCTCCTTTTTTTATTCTGATTCTTAATTACTTTCCTTTACATTTTACATTCATTGATTATTTTTTCACATTTTAATCTCTACTCACCGCACACACTAACAACGCTTTTACTTAATTAACTTTCGTAAAGCAGCTGTCTTATTATAGAGTTTTCTAAGTAATGTATTCAAAAAGTAAAACATTTGTGTCAGAGATCTTAGGATACTTAAAGATTTTATAATTGATAAAAACTATCACTTTTTAATTTATGAGCAGATCATGCCTTCTTAAGCACATTAATGAGTGTTGTTGAAAGGAACAATTAATATAACTTAAGAATTGGCAGGCTGCCTACAAAGAGAGAATTGCAATTATTAAACACTGGTGGAAATTTGCCAAAAAATTTTAGGAAACTACTTAGTTATAACATTATGCATTAAAACTTTAACTCAAAGCGTAGACAAGGGTTCACCTCGTTAATCTATGAATATTTTTATAATATAATTATAATGTAATAATTTTTGTTTTATTTAAAAATATTATTTTGAAATTAAATTATGAGATTTATTCGTATCAAAAAGAAAATAATGATATCAAAAGCAATCATTATGGTGAGAAATTTTTTTTTTTTTTTGTACTTTTAAAATGCTTAGAAAATCTGGAAAAAAATTATAGTCCTGCACATCAAATCATAATTTTTGATGGAAAACATAATAGTAAAAGATATCTATATCCTCCTGTGTTTTATATAATGCTATGAATTTATACATTAATTTATTGAAAATATATGTAACGTAACTAACAATTTTACGTCTTGTTAATAGAACTTTTTTAGACTTGTTAATAGAACTTTTCAGAAACTATAAAGAATAAAATTTTTTAAGTATATAACTCCACCTAATCGTTTTGCGAATGTGAAACTTTTAAAAAAGTATATTTGTAATTAATATAAAAATAATTTAAGAAAAATAAAAATAACAAATTTGATTGTGATTCAAACAATGCAGTATTAAGTTATTTCTTTCATGATAAGCTATCGCAGAGTTAAAAAAAAGTGCAGGATATAATAGACTTTGAATGCGTATCTTTCCCCAGTTTTAAGGAAATATTTTCTTTGTAACATGAGACGAAATGAGAAATTACAATTCATCTCTAAATCGTTAAAGCACTTAATAATATAATTATACGGAAGCCTTAATAATCTCTAAATTTTTCATGAAATCACCTCAATTAGTGGATTACCAACTAAAGTAAGAAATTGCTGAGTGGAATCTCAAATGGTCGAGAATATTGCGCATTTAAGATCAAATTATGTAAATTATTATCGATACACACACAGGTTTACCTAAAACAATTACCTTCTTTTAATGTAACTAACTCAAACATGTACAAAGAAATGCACTATTTGAATAGAGTATATATATACTATAGAATACAGTATATATTTCAAATGGTACCAAAATGATAGGAAGTACTTTAATTAGAATATTTTTTCAGATTACTTACTATACAAGCTATCTCAGAACAGTTCTTTTATCATGCAAATACTGGATTCTTGTAAATATATAATTTATTGTTAATTTTTCTTTCAATCACGAGAGATTCTGAAAAATCTGTAAAAATAGTTTACAATTTGGATATTAAAACTAGATTATTTTTTCTACAAACATACAACGTTATTCTTTAGCTTTCACTATGAAAGAAACAAATTGCTGTTTCCTTTTCTCGTTTTTTATTTTGTTGCCAAAAAATTTCTAAAATTTTTTTCAATTTAATATCGTTTGCAAAAAGGTTTATACTTGTTATTAAATTAAAATCATTACAATCTGTTTTAAAATAGACAATTTAGTTAATTTTGATTTTAGCATCAAATAATTCTTAAACTAAATTAGAAATAAACTTAATTAAAGTTTTAAAATTTCCATATGCTATTCAAATATAATGTTTTTGCCATTTTTCATTATTCTCCTGAATAAGATTCAAAATAGACAATATTTGTCAACAAATTCTAAGTAATTTTATATATTTAATCATCCTATCAACATTTTGTTCTTTCGTTTTCTTTCGAATTTTATTTCAAGCAGAGAATGTCTTTTTTAAGATAAATATATGTATCTACTGTTTTTATCGATGCACCAGTTTATGTCAGTATGAGTACCGATATTATTATCAATTTTTATTTAATGTTGTAAACGTAGACTTTATGAAAAAAATAAATACTTTTCAAACGAAATTATGGATTGTAAGAAAAGTAATACTTCAATTCAGAAAATAAATTTCATGAATTGTAGTTAAGATGTTTATTAGTTGATTTTGAGTTGATTTTTTAAACATTTTTATAGCTGAACTTTTGAATTTACCCCTTTATCTTATTGATTTATTTAAATTTTTAAATAAAATTTTCATGATTTTGGATTAACTTGTCAATAGGAAAATTGCTAAATAAGGATAAATAATAAATTAATAAATCCTCAATATTGAATTAGTTTTTATTAAGAGATCATTATATATACATATATTTGTTATTTTTTTAAAAAATTTTTTGCTTAGTGCTATTTCTCTTTGTCATACCTGCTGAAGTAGCATACTTATATTATCTTTGGAATTTGCACAGAAATATCCGAAACATTTCTTCAAATATCATTTCTCCCATTTTGAGAAAGATAGAAACTTTATTATTCCAAATCTCATCTTGTATTATTTCTTTCAAAAAAAGTTTACTTATTTTTAATTTCTATTGTATTTTATTGTTTAAATTTCTTTATTTATTTTATTTATACTACGCTATCATTTTAATACATAAAATAAAGCAATATAATGCTTTTGCTATTAACATAAAGGCTATCTATGCTTAAATGCAGATTATAAAAGTGTAAATATTTTTATATAGCACTAACAATATTTTTTTATTAATATTTTATAATTTTTTTTATCATTAAATACTATTATGGTAAAAATAAATCATTCACAAGATTCAGTAAATTAATTCACTTTAATTCCATTCAAATTAAGAAATTTAATAATATGAAATTTAATAAACAGAAATTTAATAATTTTTCAAATAATTGCAAGAATGAGAGTTGCAAGATAACTTAAGCACTAATTCAAAATCTAGACTTTTACAAAATTATATAATTTTGACAAATTTTTGTGAAACTTCCCTATCACAATATGATGAGTGAAGTTTTAAAATCAATAATACAATATTGCGCGTATTAAAAGTTAAAATTGAATAGTATCTTTTACCAAATTGTATGGAAGATTCAACCTGGAGTGAATTCAATATATAATCAACAGATTCAATTCATAATTAAAAATTTAAATTTACATTTGTCATTACAAGAAACCGAATCACTAAAAGAAGAAAACTTTTCTATGTGTCTGCATAATGAAGTCAGCTGGAACATTTTGTAAGCAACTCTTTCTAAATTAAATAAATATACAAAGAAAACAAGCAACGCAAATATTTATTTTTACATAACTTTTCAATTCAATTAGGAATGCATGCAAAAAAAAGCAAGATAAAAAGGAAGTAAAATAAATTTGTACAAAAGAGTGTTCATTTGGAAACACGTAAACAAAAACAGTGATGAGGTAATGACCTCTATCGGCCACGTTATCATAATGGTCTTCCATAAAAAAAAAAAAAAAAGAATTACGATTTGTCGCCACAATGATGCCAAAGTTCTTCAACCTTAATTCAAAATTTTGCACATTGGCGTCTTCGCTGATAGATTTGTAAAAACACAAGTACTATATTTGCAACTCTCGATTTATACTGAATATTTTGCTGCATTTGTGTTATCAATTTTTTCACACTTTTTCCTCCCAGTCACTTATTGAAATAAAACAATCTATCATCTGCTGTAAAAAAATCGATAATTGACTTATCAATTGGCTTATTGATTACCCACTCTTGGTTATCTAAACATGTGTAAATGAATTTTCTCACAAAATCAATCGCGATAAATCGTTGTTTCTTTCTCTATGGTAAATATGTTTGGCTCAAATCAGATTTTTTGTAACAGAAGACTAAACTTTACAGAACAAAACTTATTTGCAGTTAAGATATCTGTTTTTATACTAATAATTTACAATTACTTTTTTAGTGTAAACTTTATTTCATGACGTTTATTCATAAATTGATAAACACGTAAGGATTTATCAGACACTTATCTTTTAGGTTATCATTAAATCCGATTTTAAAGTCTGTTGATAATTTTTATAGCCAGATAACCAAGAGATAATTTAAGATTAATGTACTAAAAAAAGTAAGCACTTATAAATGTATTCTCTATGTTTTGAATTCAGTTTTTTAAGATCTTCATAATCACCTTTATTAATTAAACTACAAAATCTTCAATGAAAGGATTTATTCCTATCAAATTAAATGTAGAAATACTAACAAAGATTTATAGTTTCTCAGAAAAAAATAAAACTTTTCAATACGATAGCAAAAAATTTAGCTAGTGAAAAAGAGGAATAGAAAGAGTGAGAGAGAGAGAGAGAGACAGAAATGAGGAAAAGAAAGAATAAATGAGAACAGAAACTAAATTTTCGAAAATTTTTAAAATTAATAATTATAGATCATTTGAAAATTAAGTTATTTTACTACATCTAATCTTTAATACATTTTTTCTGTTCTTAATTATGATCAACAAATTATTGGTAAAGTTTTATGTATCAATGCACCAGTTTAAGTCAGTATGTGTACCGATATTATTATAAATTTTTATTTAATGTTGTAAACGTAGGTTTTATGAACAAAATAAATATTTTTCAAATGAAATTATCAAAACAATAAACATATTATACAATTCTTTAGAACGCATTTTACACAAAACATGGATTTAAAAACACATTTTTTATGGGAATCTTAAGATATTATTGAAGATTTACGAATGAAATAAACATGTAGTATGTATTAGGTATAATACTATATATATTGATCCAAAAGTTTAGCTAATGTTTATTTATGAAGCTGTCATATTCAAGAGGTTTATGCAATTAAGATATCAAACACTTTAATTCCTTCGATATTCTTCATCTGCGTGCTAACAATACACACCAAGGATAAATCTGTTATTATTGATAATTCATCACCATGAAACATATATTTGCATTCAGTATGTACATATTCTTCATCTGGTGTACACTAAAGATAAATTTGTTAGTATTGATAATTATCTAGAATGTATTCGGTTTTATGCAACATTTAGGTTACTGTTGATATGCGTATCTATCTATCAAATTCAAGGTCCATGGAATGAACATATTAATAGTTTTTCCTCCTCCGATATGTATATATTCCATTTACTGACAATTTTCTAGATGTTGCCAAATTCCTTTTCTTTTTTAATAAAATGATTGATATTTGTGGTCACGTAATTCGAATCTCTTTTTTTCCCGCTTTCCCTAGATATCTTCTGGAAAAAGAAACGTGAACTGTTTCGCAAATTATTGTTTGTGTATTAACCTTCACCTCTTATGATAGTGGAAAAGCTGACAGTTGATATTTTCCGAGATGTATAACATGAGTTCATAATTACCTCATCTTTCCGAACAACCTGAAAGAATCATTTAGGAAAATGTTCAGCGGTAAAACCTGAATACTTTAATATTTTTAATTGTATCTCAGCTCATGTACCATGGTTTCTGTTGCTATTATTCTAAGCTCAAAATGTAATTCAAATAAAATACTTATTATTTTTCGATTTAATATAATTTTTCTAATTTATATATTTGGAGTTCTTTTTTTTAAACTAACTTGTATTATGACGATTCTTTTGATTTATATTAACATTCTTATCTAGAAATATAAGAGCACCTAAAACACAATGTTTATAAGGTGACAGTCGTGATCATAAAATACCTAAATAATATCCTGATGATTTACAATACCCCTAGTGGAAAATTTCGGAAGTTAGAGGTCCTGTTTTGAAAATTAAACGAGGTACAGAACAAAAGTCAGTTACAAAGTTAAAAGCAATAATAATTCAATATCAACGTTGCCTTGTACACAGAAATGCGAATAAACCACGTATGTATTGAGTTAATTCTGTTATGTGATAGAAAATTGGATTGCTTATGCATTGCTTATGGTTCATAAAATTTACTCTTTTTATATACATACATACTCATATTTGTGAATGGATTATATGCATATCATTAAAAAA
>JAPDSC010079591.1:200599-228686 GCA_026290005.1 Latrodectus geometricus | reverse complement strand
ATTATCAAAATAATTAGCGAATCAGGAAGAATATGATGATGAAAATTGGTGTAATTTTCTATACCTTTGATTCGATACTAGTGATAGTTCTTAAGAGATTTTTTCTTAGAAACTTCCTGTAGTGTTTCTTTTCTGCGTAGTTGATATGAAATTTTATTTATGACCTCTATTTTGAAAAGCATCTCAATTAGAACGCTTTATCTCTAACATAATATCTTCCCGTCTCGCTTGGTTGTCGCATGGGGGCAGTGAGCGCTCAGACGATATCCAACTCAATGACTCAACATCTCCAGAGAACATCTTTATTTTTGTTCTTTTTTTTTTTTTTTTTCTCCGCTCTCCAGTGCAAGCGATTTTTATTTATTTATTTTTTTTCTTTTCTCGGGTCGTCTTCTTTCTGCGTATGTTTATTTATTTTCATTTTTTGGAACATCTCTACTTTTTTCTTCTTTTTACTCTTCTGGGGGGTTCCGGATTCATCGTGGACTTTTTGTAACCCTCTCCTTTTAGCCTATTTTTCTAAGAACTGGCAACAGCTCCGCGCTCGCTCGATTTATGGATTTCCAAGTTGACTTGCAGGGATTAATGATTGTTGGGTCTCGTCCACGAACACGTCTTCAATGAACTCTCTCTCGCTCGCTTGATGAGGGATAAGAAATGGAAGGGTGGGGGACAAAAAGAAATTTTGTCTCCTCCTTGACAGTCGAGGACATAAATAGAAGTCTTAGAAAATGTTTTCTTTATGTCTACTTTATTCGCATATATGTTTTTTGTGTGTGTTATTATTTCCCAAATCTCGTTTTTCGATGTTTTCGCGCTCTTCCGGCATCTAATAGTTATTATTTTGTTTGAGTTAAAAAACTTCCATCGTAACCGGTTCTTGAAAAATATAGTCTGCTATCTCGAGCGAAAAGGAACAGGTGCTGTGAGTTACAATGTCTTACGTTTTCAACAAGGCAGACAATTTTTTTTTTCAGTTGGCAGCTTATCTAATTTCACACATCATTTTTGGATAAAAGATACATCTAGGTTGTGAAACCGAAGTTTTTAGGAATAGTTTTTAAAAATATACTTTATTGCTTATAAAATAATAGTTTGAAAAAGGTTTAATTTTAAACAATTTATTAAGAACAATTTTTAAAATATGGATACAGTTGTTTTTGTGAATTGGCATAAGCTAGTTTCTAATTTAAAAAGAGAAACTTATAAAGAATAACTATTATGTAATGTAGAATAATAATAATAAATATTAAGTTTAATGACAGTTTTGTGGTCTTTTGTAACACCAAGAAACGAAGAATTTCGCCAAGAAATATTAAAAGTACATACTTCTTCTTAAATAATATAAGTAAAAATATAATATTAAAATGTAATATGTAAAAATGTATTGCATATATCAATATTTTAAAATATAATATTTTAGAGTTTGTAATATATTTTATTTAACAATTAAAGATCTTAAGCAACTTTGTGAATAATTTATTCTGTATGTGACAATATTAATGAATACTAATTAATGAATAATGTCAATTTATAAACCAGAAAAATCTGTAAAAACTGCTGTTAAATAAACACTGTTGTTGTAAAAACTGTTGTTAAATCTAATAAAAACTGTTGTTCTTCAACAATTTCCCACATCTCATTCTTTAATGAAACTGTAAACTGTGATGCGTTGAATTTAAATATGGATAATCTAAATTTAAAATATTTAATTTGTATCAATTAAAACTTTCTAACTTTGATTTTATAGCTTAGTTTGATGTACCATGACTAGAAAAAATGTTATATAATTATGTGTTAAATATATTATTGTGCTCTAATTCGAAAGAAAATATTAGGTACTTACGTACTATGATGACTACCTTGGCGATATTTGATGATTAAAATTTTCATTGGTGATTTCATTGGCGAGACTAACACGATTTAAATAATATTTATATGATACTCTTTAGCTCCCTCTATTACCTAGGTTAGCACGTGGGATTTTTTAGGTAGTCGTCATATTATTTTTTCTGGTCACCAGTTTTGGCGATTTAACTATGTAGTCTTCATAGTACCTAAGTATCAAATATAAAATGCATTTTTATTATAGAAATCAAACTAACTACCAAATATTTTTATAATAATACTGAGGATTAAATGATGTCTGAATTTTATCCCGATTGTAGAAAATCCTAAACATTCTTCTCATGCAATGAAAGCTACTAAATTAAATTAATTACGAAACTAATAACATTAAATTATTCGAAACTAATAACATTAATTTTGCATATTGTAAATCGATTAATCGAGGTTCTTATTCGAGTTTTCTGAAATGCCCTTTATTGAATGGCCAATAAATGAAAAAAATGCTGGTAAAAGTTAATGATCTGAAAATGTTGTTGTGGTATGCTGTTCGACAAATTCAATTAAGCATATAGCTTTTTGATTGTTCTTCAGAGTTTTCAATTCGAAGTATATATCTCATTGCATTTTATTCTTAATGTCTAAATATCTGCAATAAACGTATAATCAGTAAAAATAAAATGTAGATATTTTTTTAATGAAATTTTGTTTTTAACACAATATAAATAAATAATTCAGGACATTCAATTCTTTTTTTCATGATTCAGGATGCATGTATTATTTATGGTAAGATTTAAGAAATTTCGCTATTTTTAAAATTAGCTGTTAGTTGCATTACATTCTGGCTTTTTTCTGTCGACAAGAAGTCTCGCCAAATGCTACCAATCATCTCTTAATATAGAACTATGTTAAATGACTAGGCAGGTAATTTTGTCAGCACCCTTAAATTATCAAATCACAAGATAAAAAGGATGAAGACTCTACTAGTTAAACCATGAGCTCTGTCAGCATGATTTTTTGATTGGTTCAGGGTCGAATCCGCTATCATATTCGAATCACTTTTCAGTTACGAAAGTGGATATCTCATCTATGCTCTTTATATCATGCCTTATTTTATTATCCTATAAAATAATCATTAATTTGTTAAATATAATTTGAGTAAATTATTTTTAAAATTATTTTTAATGATTATTGGATGTTCATAACCTCTATCAGCTAAAATTTGTTTGACTACTTCAGAGTCAAAGTCACTATAGAATTCGAATCACATTTCAATTACAAAGGAGGATTTTCTTCGATTTTTTATCATATATCTACCTTTAATATTAGTAGAACAAAACTAAAAAAAAAGATATTTTATTTGAAAAATTTATGTATTAACTTTCTAAAGGTTGTTAAAATTAAGGTATCAATGATAATTTAAACTATTTTCATTAAAAGATGGTTTCATACCACAGATGAATCAAGAAATATAATTTATAGTCGTATGATTGCAGAGTAAATTCATTTTTTTCTTGCTACCCATCAATAAAAACATCTATAAATATTAAATACTCATTATAAAAATAAATTCACAAATATGTATAGTTGTTTCATAAAATTCATTAAAATTAAATCTGTTTCAACTGCTTTAAAAGTGGAAACAGATTTAATAGTTGAAAAAGTTAAAAAAAAATTAATTCATAATGCACTGATATAGCTTTTATATATTATTTTGGATTTAAATAATTATAGAGCCAAAAGAAACTGAAATTTTTTAAAATTTCAAAATTAAGAAAAATGAAGGGCTGAAAATTCAGAAATATTGTAGTATTTTATATTTTTTTTAAAAAAAAATCATGAGAACAGAACATTTATTTTAAGAATATTCATATTGTGTTATGAAATGTTTTATGATTTTATTTATTTATTAGTAAAAACTTTAGCACGTTTTAGTCTAAATAAGAACAGATATTTTAGATATTTATACATACATTGATTTTATATGTTGATTACAGATAATGCGTCTTTACAGTAAAAATTTACAGATAATAAAGCATGGCTGATATATGTTTCTATCTGTTCTCAGTTCATGAAAAACTAAATGAAACAGAAAAATAGCCATTTCATTGCTTTAAAACTAGCTGATAGATCAAGCCAGTTTAGCAGCTTTGTGATTTCAGATATTCATGAAATCGCAAAATTTCGGAGGCTATGATTTTGAAAAGGTTGAAGCGTGGTAATAAAACAAGTTCTTTGACTAAAAAATAATTGAATCAAAATAAAATGAGGAAAAACAATTGGGTGGATTCGGTAATTTAACAAATCTTAATGCAAAAGCAAGTATCCACTAATGACGTAATTAATTGAAATCTTTCGAACTCATCCCAAACGTATAAAATGAAACCATTAAAATTGTTTTAGAAATATTGAGAAAGCGCTCATTTTCTTCAACGAACTTTAAGGCATACAAGATACCTAAATGTATACTGAAATTATTTAATGGTAAAATGAGTTATTTTGTAGATGTATTCTGCGATTTGTTTCATATATATGGAAATTATGAAATTTAGAATTTCATAAAGTCACGAAATTATTTTCACGCATTTATATTCTTTTCAAAATATAATGGACAAACATGGGGTGCAGAAAAAGGTAATTAAATGTTCTAGCTGTTTGTTTCTGGAGTTAAATAAACAGTTACCGTTATCTTCTAATGCACGCTGTTGCCAGCCTAACAGGATAAAATCATTATAAGACATTTTCGTGTTTTAGAAAGTGCTTTCTAGTGATGGTATTCATTGACATGCATTGAAGACAATTATTTTACTGGAGTATATGATTCTTTATGGTGATTTTAGATGATAAACAAACCATTAATAAAAATCTGGCATTGTATCAGCTGTTATAAAATAATCTGTGATATTTTTGGCCATTTATTATTCTTTTGGATGGCTTTTCATAGCTTTTTCAGTTGCATTCATGTGATATGAAAGAAACAAAAAACTCTGCTAAGCAACTAGTAGCCTAATGATAGGATTATACTTTCCTGAGTAGAAAGTGTTTGATTATATCACAGGGGAATTGTTAAATAATAGAAATTGGTTGTTGAGTCTTTATTTCTGTCACGCTTAACTTCTGGGTAATATTTTGGGATTTTCCGGTTTTCCTCAACTTCGACATGTGAATACAGTCTAATGTGTATGAAAGTTTCTCTTTGAAGGCAAAAATATCAGATAATTGTTAAATTTGTTTTACAATATTATTTATTTTCTAGGTTAAACCATTCTATTCCAAATACCACCCCATATACAAATACTTGCTCAAAACAAAATGTATGTTTCATTTGCCATTGTTCCAGAATGGAAAAATCCCATCATTAACCTTACATTTATATGAGTAAGGCCTAGTCTTTAAACTATGAAAATCTTGAAAATAACTAAAGGGGATAACTTGAAAATTGGAAACGACTTGCAGAGTTCCTGACGATGAAATTCGGAAGTCAGTGGTTCTATTTCAAAACCTTAACAAGATAGAAGAATGTGGCAATTATAAGCTCTATAACATCAATACGTACCAAATTACAAATTATACGCACTGGTTATTTTAGTAAAATATAATCATTTATTTAAAAATCTTAATTCAGTGAATACTTAATATTTCTGTTTAAAAGCATTTTATTTAATGTTGTTAATAGTAGAGTCGGAGCAAAGCACAATGTGTTTTAGTTAGTAAAAATAAATATATTGAAACTTATAACCTTTTCGGAAAATTTAGTTGACACTGAATTCAAGCTCATTTAAAAATAGCTTGTTTTATTAGACTCAATTTTTTAGTCTATTATCTCATTATTAAGGACAAATTATGAGACTCAGGAGAAACTATTAAAAAACATGTTATTATCAAAAGTTTAAGCAAATATACTATGTCAAGAAGAGGTTTGATTAATTTATTAAAGCTTTATGAATTTAGTTGCTTTTATTCAGTTAATTTATCTTCTCCACAAAAAATGTCATTCTCTAGCTCTTACCGATTAATAACTCATATTCTTTTCTTTTCCATTTTAATGCTAAATAATTTAGTGAATTTTTAAAAATTTAGTTTTTAATTTATAATTGTTTTCGAATGACAGCCAATGCTATTTAGATTAAAATTCCCCCCTCATTGTATTTTCTTTTTTCGTAAACAAGCAAATTAAACATTTATATGATAAATACTACATTGATTGTTGATATTATTTTATGTGAACTGAGAAATCTTTGAATATTACATTTAGGCAATCAATCACATCAAATTGATCAAATTGATATGAATGACTTCACATCAAATTGTTATGAATGACTTGAAACCAAGTTTTTTAAACTTTCAAAAATAACTATTGAAAGTTTGAACCATAAATGACTTTTAAAACTAAGTTGAAGTTTTTTTTCTTATGCAGGAATGGAGAGTTATATATGAATTCCTAAGCAGAAAAAAAATTATGTAAACGTTTACAAAATCAATCACATTCATTTTAAGCAAATATAAGTATTACGAAATCATTTTTATTGAAGGATTTGTTGTTGCACTCAATGTTATCTGAAGTTTCATTATCGGTTGTATTTATTTAACCTTTCGTTTGAGCATCTGGGAATTGTTTATGTTCCTTTTAGCTGTTGGAGAGGGAGTTTTTTAGAAAAACTGATAGGATTGTGTAAAATTCATCGAAGAGTTATTTTACGCTTCTATTTTAAATGAGCGAAAGAACCTTCAAAGTGAGGCCTTGTTCGCGATTTTCAATTCCATTGTACTTTACTTATAAAGGATAAAAATAACTACTTAGCAAAAAAAAAAAAATCAACTTTTTTTTTTGTGATGCTTTATAGATCCTGACTTGTTTGAAAAAGAAGCATTCGCACTTTTGATTTCATTACGTTAAATACACTTAAAAATAACCCTTTTAGGATATTGTTGGAAAGTGTATCAATGTATTTTTAAAAACTATATTACACAAAATGTTCATAACAATTGCAAACTATTTTCATGTTATGAAGATATGAAGGAATCTATGATATTTTTATTCATAAAATTAGACATATCTTTTATAGTGTAATTGTTTCTATCGACGGTAAATGAATACGTACATTTTTTAAGATATCGAGTGATTTTCAGTACTGGATGAAAGTTAAATTTGTCTAACTTGTATACGAACTTAAATAAAACCAAGACGCAGGTCCTATGGGCTGGCAAGGTTGACTCAGCTTTTCATTTATTCCTTCTGTCTGTAGATAAACTAAGTACCGAGCATGATTGTGCACTAAACACTGTGGGAGTTTCGCGTTAAGCTGACCACCTAACTGAGAAATATGCTTTGCATCCCAGGAGCCGCGGTTACGAAAACAGATATGGGCGCTGTAGGCCTTTGACCCATACTGTCGTCGTGACTCTGAGATTAGTTTAATTTAGTTTAGATTGGATAAATTACAATATTTTTTTAAAATTTTAATACTTTAAAATTAGATGAGTTTAAGATAGTAAAAGAATGCAAGTTAATTCCCTCTGATTGAAATTCCACTCGATATTTTAAAGAGCATATTTGTTTGTAAACATAGACTACTCATCTTAATAATTGCACACTACATTATATATGCCGTTCTATATATCTTATTAATTGCGCCCATGTTTCTATCCTTCATTATTGACAATAATCAGAATGTAATGTTATTTGTGATATTGATTTGTTTGTTGAACATTTCATTCGGTATGAGTTTTTATTTGGTCAAATATTGATGAGAACGACAACTATTTTATTAAGGTATCGTCGTTCGACATTCTCAGTGACTCTTGCACATGAAGATAGATTTGGTTGAAGAGAGGGTTCCCCAATACTCCATTTATCCAGATCTTCTGATCTAAGGCAAGTAATGTTTTATATTTAGATTTTTGTTAAGGATGTCTCATACATTAGAAAAATGTCGAACATTCATGATTTTAAAGGTCTGAGTTTCGACTACAACAGATAATCTAGGTGCTGACATGTTTACAATATTTTCTTTTTTTTAATGATCATATTGTGGGCAGTGGTAGGTTTTTAGATGGTTATTAATTATGCTTTCTCCCGACTGCTAATTTCTGTACCAAAGTAGTAGCAAAATTATGTTTTTGAAATGCAATGTGCAAACGAAATGTCAAATTACTGTAAGGATGAAATGTTTATCGTTTAGAACAATTTTTCATTTAAAAACATAGTTAACTTTAAATTTTTTGTGTGTATTTCATGTTTTATTATTTTATTTCTTAATTTTCTTAAAAATATTTTTTCTTTCATTCTATAAATATTTTACGCAGCCATGTACGTTTAAGAATTTTTGTAATTTATTTTAAGAAAGTTTTGTTTTCCTTTTAATTAAGTTTTTAAAAACATTTTACTGTTTTGCATTGGTTTGAAAGTATTAAAAACAGTTCATTTGTATATTATTCATATTTTAAAATTTTTACACTAGTGAATTCGAAACACTTTTATTTCCTATTAGCGAATGGATAAGTTTTTGTTATGAGAATGGATAAATTTTCGTTCTACTTTTTTCGCAGTATTCTTTCGTTATTTTCTTGTTTTTAATTTCTAATTTGCTTATAACTTTTTTATATTCATCTGAATATTTTCCTATGCATTCCAATGGATTATTCTGGTTCTTATTTAAAGTGTGTTCTAATTTTAAAACTCTTTTCTCGTTGTCCTTTTCTAGTTATATTTCCTTTTTTATTTACTTATTTTTTTGCAAACAATTTCTAAAAGAATTTACATTTTTAATTTAACTCTCACTTTTCTTATGTTAAACCAAAACTTCTATGTACATTATATTACATATAAAATATTTTTTTATTGAAAGCAATGAATTTGTAGTGAAGATTGCATGGAATTAACTAAATTTGCAACATTTTATTAGTTATGAATATTAGAGTATTAATGTTATGTGATGTTTCTAATTCTTTCTTTTCTTTTCTATTTTATTAACTAATTTATAAATGGGAAGATTTTCTGCAGCTTTTCTCCATTATTAAATAAGATACATTTGAAGTAATCCGGATTAGTTAAGCCTGCATTTTAAAAGCTTTTTATACATACTTCGCATAAAAAATCATTATCACCACGTTCAATTAAAAAAGTTTTTTGTATCAAATATTCTATACTTAAGTTGCTTCTTAAAAGTTATTTTGAAACGCAGACATTTTCAAAATGGCGCCCGTTCATATTCAAAAACTGGCAGCAATCCAAAAGTTTTCCACTTAAGTCACAACTTTCATTCTTTTTATATTATAGAAAAACTGTTTTAAAATGCTAATTATTCCTCATACGCTTTGAAATGATGCAATTTCTGAATTACATTAATTCAATGAATTAATTTTGAGAACTCAATTTCAGTGGCAGATTTCAAATAATAAGAACTGAACTCAGTAGAAGGTAATTAATACAAGTCACTTACTCCTGAAGAAAATGAAAAAATGCTCATTAACAATTCTTAAAATTTCAGAAAGTGTTATGAATTATTCATACTCTATTGGATATAGATTTGCATTCAAAATTCACTCATTATTTTAAACAGAATACACCAAAACAAAAGTAATTATTCATATTATTATTATGCTTACTAATGTTTTCATACTATTTCGCGATTGTTTTCATTGGCAAGCATTTGAGACATCGTTTTTAATGGAGTAATATGATTCTTTATATGTTTCTAAGGAATTTAAATGAGTTTATTCGTTTTCTCATTACACTGGATAATTTTATTCTTGTTTGAAGGGTTACAAAATTATTTTAATGTGTTGAAAAGTATTGTAATGATTAATTAAGTTTTATTATTTATATTCAAAAGGGTAATTCGATCCGAGACTTTTGGAATAATTTATTTTTCTTCTAAGAATATCATTATAGCAGGACTAAAACATTAAAACAGGTTAAAGAGCTATCACTCATAAGGTTTTTAAGATGATACTTATTTTTTATTGCGTTCCTAGTTTTAAAATTTGATTAAAATTAATCAAAACCTATTAGTTTCATAATTTTTTTTTTTTTTTTTTTTTTTTTTTTTGGACAAGATTTTCAAATTTGATGACACTTTTTCTCGTGTATGCAGTTTATGAAATTTGTAAAGAAAAAAAAACATTGCAATATACAAAATTAATTACATTTACCTACAATATATAAATTTAGGATTAAAAATCACTTCTTCTGCGTATTAAGAAAAAATATATTAGTCTGAATTAAACATGTATTTTATCAAGAGCTTTACAAGCCCAAATATTTTCATATGTAATTACTTTCAGAACTTTACTATCAATTAAATTAATAGTAATCGGTACATTATAATACATTAGTGCACAGTGGTAATTAAAATACATTAATTATTAATATATTATAGTTACTATTATTCATTATTTTTAATTAATCTTATATTCTGCAATGTATTTTCTATAAAAAATTATGTCAATTAATCATGTTAGTAGTTTAAACTCATATATGGTTAATATCGGTCTTTTTCTTAAATAAAACTCAAGAATCGTTATTTATTATTTTGTTTTTAAGTTTTAAGTATACAGTTTTGCAAATTATGCATGTCATTAAAATATCAGAGCCACATGATTTTATGAGATACTAATTACAATTCATTATCTGCATATTGAAATGTTATTCAATTTTAGTATAGATGATCTTGCGTTTTGCAGAATCTGAATCTAAATTTTTTCTGGTTCAGATTCTCTTATTTCATAATTTTTTTCCTTTTTTATAATACTAGATTATAAACTATACGTATTTATTATTCCCGCGAAGATATACTATATTATTACATTCACAAATAAGTATTTTATATTGAAAGGAATGTAAGTGAATAATAAGTAACAGTTTTATAGCTAAATAAAAGAAGCTGCTTGTTAATGAACAAACACTGTTATATCAAATTGTTATTTGTTATGAATTTAATACATTAGAAACAATAGACTCATGATTTTGACTAACACAAAAGCTGCTTGGTAATATTTATTTTTAATTTAATTACAAAACATTTCTGTTTAATTACAGATACACAACTGGCTATTGAAATTGTAACATGTGGATCTTACGAACGTCAACAACACATGAAAGAAAAAGTTAAAATATGTAAAAAGGTATTTCAACGGATTTTTTCGACGCTGGAGGAGCAAATGACATCTGGAACATTTCATGAAATAATGTAGTGCAATGGATTTCTTATTCGGAAATTACTTTGTAAAGTTGTTTTCTCAAAATATCCTATTGTGCCTTGAATAAGAAGAAATGCTTACCAACAATTGTAGGAATTCAATAGAATTAGGACCACTGGCTATCGAAAATGTGAATATTATACACTAATATTGCTTCCAGTAGTCAAAATCTAGCCACTAAAATGCGAGTATGGATTTAATGGACTGCTAAGGGTCATACATACTAAAAAAAATGCAGAATCGCAACGCCTTCTCGCGACTAATGTTCGAATGGACAAGCAAATTCTTGGCACTGAAAAACCACATCACGGACTATTGATTAAGAAAGCGGCTTGTTTTCAGCACATCTAATAGCTCGTACAGAGGCAACATCATTTAGAACAGCATAAAAACTATTATTTTTGGCTTTCCTTGCTGATACAGAGACAGACTGTGATTCTGCTACAAACTGTATGACAAAACTGTACTCAGAAATGGAACAATATAGTGTTTCAGACGAGTTCTAGTTCTGAATGTAGCATTCTGATAGCCTTATACATGGTTCGAAGAGAAGTGTTCAACTTCGAAGTATTGAAAGAACACTTATATCATGTTTGCTTTGCATCTGATATCCATCAAATTAACACAACAGGAAAATGTGGCGATTTTGTTGGCATAGAGTGTAGATAATATTAAGGCGGTAAAAATATTGTTTAAAATGATTATAAATTAGTTTTATATTTACGAGCCTAATTACTTTAGCTCTAATACTTAGTTTGAATTTAAAAATTTGACAGTTGTTTTTAATAAGAATTTGAAAGATGGATTCAAATAAAGTCATAACATTCTAGAATTTTGGAACTTCATTCTTCGAAATTCGTCAGTCCGTTGATTTGAGTATTTCATACATAAATTTGAGAAATATTGAGTGTGAGAAATATTGTATTCAAATCATAAGGAGCCGTGATAGCTTGAAGGAGATAGGCGTTTGTCTCGTATCCGGAAGTTTATTCAATTCTTTATCCAACACTGTTACACGGGACACACACGTTATGTAAATTAAAAATTTCATGAAGTCCATTAACTTTTCATTTAGGGAACATGCCATTGAGAGGAAGGTGATTTCTTAGGTGTTGACTTTGTCACTTGATCATGGTTCAAAATTAAAAGGGGTTTTTCTGCATTTTACGGCTTTAATCATAATATCCCATGCAAGAATCACAAAATCTAGATAGGAAAAAGAGTTGCTCTTTGTATGGAAAGCAGCGACTTCGATTCCAATCTCAAACGAAAAGTGTGGAGAGGTCTTATATATTTAATAGTTCCTTAGGATTCAGTGTTTCTTCACTGTTGTGCCATGGACAGGAGTGTATCACTTCAGATATCGATCACGCAATTTGATTATGATTTCAAACTGCAAAAATTTCAGTTGACAGAAATAGGTATTCAGAAGTGTATCTCAATAACCTAAATAAACCTAAGTTATATTAGTGGAAGTATACCTAAGCAAACCTGATTTCTAAGTTAAACCTATAAATTTAAAATGGATAATGTGTTTAAAAAATGTTATATTTTTAAGTATGCTTTTATGCACAGAAATTGTGTCTGAATATATGCTGACTGTAAATGACAAGGTAAGGAAAAGTATACATGTGTGATATGCTTTGGAAATTTTAGGTTTTCGCAGATACTATTTCATTCATATTTTTCAGACAATCACTTCAGATTTTATATTCAATACAGCGAATCACTATTTTTTCATCTTTGTAAATAATTAATTTCAAAACCAACCTCTTAAGCAATTTATTTAGTGTTTGCATTACAATGCATTTAAGAAATGCTTTTAAAAATAAACACCTCGTTGTAAAAGAAGAGATAAAAATAAATGAACGATGTGGCGCCTGTATATTTAGGAGGTCAACAAGCTATCGTTTAAACCTGGAATTCGAACTCGTGAAATGAAATATATGGCGCCTATGTTCTCAGTAAATGATAATTCGCTGCAATGAGGTTCCCTGTAATAATCTTTTATTACAAGATTCTAATCTGAAAATATTAATTGAACAGTCAATTTCATCAATCAGTCAATGATGTATAACAGATCAACGATAAGACATCATTCTGAATAAAACTAAAGAAGTTATTCTGCGAATTTCATGGATCAAGTTATAAGACTATTAATAATGAATCTACTAAAAGGAAGCTGCGTAGTGCCTAGAAATTCATTTTTATATTGAATTTACTATTTATTTATGAAACGCAAGTAAGCACTTAGGACCTTTATAAATTCAAAGAATTCTGCTTATTGTCAACTTATTATCACGATCTTTTTATCTTTTTTTTTTCTTCATGACATTCTTATTTTAAATTGATAATCTATTTTACTTAATTATAAATATATTTATAAATATTAAATGTGGGCTCTAAGCGTTTATTAATGTACAAAACGAAACATCTTGGTTTGGTGAATTTCGTTGAACCAGATTCTAAGTACATTAATGATTAAAAAATAGTTTCCAAATGATTAAAAATATTTCTGTTTCAATATTATTTTTGATGAAAGGCAAATAAAATCACTTACAATCTTTAATCACTTTTTGTTTCATTATCAAGACTTCAGGTGTTCAATTTTTTTATAATATTATGCATTTTTAGTTATTCTCGTAATATGTTTTATGTAAGCTCTCTTAAAACTCCATATACACGATCCTTTCTTTCCTATCAAAGAGAATTTCTAGGTTTCATATCTAAATACTTCTATTTCTATACAAATACGAATTGAAATATATAATATTTTGATAGAAAATATCTGTAATCAATCTTATAGTTTCAAAAGAAACTATACCCAATTTAATATAACTGGAGGATTTTATGTAAGTTTTATCATTATTTAAATATTAAGTTCTATTTAAAAATAATTATTAACTGTTTGTTTATATTAAGTTTAGTTACTTTATGGAGCACCGAGCTATCATGGTAGAATATGACTTGATTCTTTTATAAATAAATCATCCAGCAGTCAACAGTCTGTTTTTCAGGTAAAATAACTGTTGTTGTTGTATAATGCCTGGCTACTGGAATTTCCATTTTTCAGTACTACAAGGGGTGAAAGTGATGCCACCTTATATTAGATTAGATAACTTATTTCAAAATAACTGCTCATTGTGTAACTACTCAAACATAAGTTTTTAGACTTTCATAAATTTATATTATACCGTTACAGAAGAAATCTTCATGGACGATGGAAAAAACTTTCAGTGAGTCACATGTTTTCGAGAAGCAAGTTTTAAAAAGCAATAGTTCAAATCAATCAAAAATATTATGAAGTGACTAAGATCTTTTAATTAGCCGTGATTTTAATGGAGTATTTAAACATATATAAATATGTACTATGGTGTCATTTGTTAGCAGTACTTTCCACATTAGGAAGACCCTAATTTCTGAAATTTTAAATTAAGACAGGTTACTGAAATACATTTCTCACTACTGATTTCCGTGATGAGAAATGTTCGATTAAACTTATTTAATAATTTCACAATTTTGAATCATGGTCAAGTGATGTAATAAAATTGATTGCTAGCTCCTTTTGCTTTTTTGAATGGCATGGTAAAAATATCCAATTCTGCTAGACTGTCACTATATAATATTTAAATAATATAAAATCTATATATGTTTTAAACGAAGTAGAAAAGGAGAGAGATATATAATATATAAATATTTCTTTTAATTTGTCTCTGACCAGCAAATTAAAATTCTAGCCGCGGGCGCGATAGAACCTTCCGGCGGGCCGTAGTTTGTCCATCCCTGCTTTACACCATGCCACAATAGCGTAGGGACATTAGATTTTGTGGAACAAGCATTGTTTTTTGTTCAATTGTCATTGGCTGCGTCAGATATCGAACTTCCTATCTTCTGATCATGAAAGCTATGCCTTTTACAGAATGGGTACAATGGCTTCTGCTGAAAATTTACATCGAAAAATTAATAAATGGTCTAATAGCACCATGACATTCGAACTGACATGAATTCTGTTTACACTTATTTTTCTTCATAATTTTGAATTTGAAAATATTCCTGCAAATGCATTTTCATTTGAATGGCTCTTCCTTACAGAATATCAAGTTTTCGTTTATAGAAACGACATAGCCGAATTTAACATGTTATTGTATTTTAGTAAAACGACAATACTTGTTGAGAAAAATATTTAAAATTCATATGTTCTGCTATTTTGTCATCTTCCAACACTGCTTACAGATTTGAACTTGACAAACAAGACATAATCTTTAATTAAATTGATCAAAAATTCAATGTGATGAATCTGAAAACTTGGGGAACCCTAATTATAAAATATTTGCTCCACTCAGATTTCTCAAAATTTTCTTGAATAGAAATCAAATAATCGTAGATTTCTCAAGGAATATCGGTAAACAATATTTCAAGCATTACCAATAACATCGATTAAACTGTTTTCATAAGTACGTACCAGTATACATTTTTTAATTTGCATATTTTATAAGTTGATAATAGTTTGTATTGTATGTTTCTACTTGTTAATATTTACTTGTTTCTACTGTTGGTATGCACTGTTTGAATTGAGTAACTGCGATATTACTTATACTGAAAAGATTATGATGAAAACTAAAGGACTATTATCGAAAGTAGTTTGATTTCCTACAGCGAGAAAGTAAATGAATAAAACAGAATTACACAAAGCAATCGAGCATCCTTTACGCACTGCTTTCCTTGAGAACTTCAATTAGACAGTGGAGCATAGTTAAGTGTCAAGCATAGTCAAAGGAAATCTGGATACGTCATAATCACCCACCCCCACCTGATGGGCATGCACCAAGAACATGTGCAATTGATATTTCTGTTATTCAACAGGAATCAAATTCATAGCTCTCCTCTTTACAATTAAAACTAATTCGTGGTTGTAGGTGTGAGAGAATGTGTTTTACAAATCAGCATCTGGGTGGTACGTTGTATAAATTTTGCATATCTTCACAAATAAGATATAACAAAATCCACTTATATTGTAAGCGCTTCATATAATATTACAGGTATTTAAACTGATATTTTGCTTTCAAAAAGTTGCTTAAGAAATGTTTATATTAATTAAATATATTTAGTAAGATATTTATTTGGTTATTTATTCATGCTTTAAGTTTAAAGTACTAATCAAATGAGAAATGCTTTCCAAATAAAGGTACAGAAATTTTAATATCTGCTTTTCAAATTTCAAATTAATAATTCAGTTAATTTATTATTATTTACAAATAATATTCTCATATAAAAATGTATTTAGAAAGCTTTTGTTAGAAGTTATTTGTTTCATTGAAAATTAATTTTATGTGACTAATTTTTAAGTAATAACGCAAATATTTTTGAAATTTTTGAAAAATTTCCTAGAAGCAGTTATTTTTCTAAACTTTTAAATTGTTAATTAGATCATCTTGCATAACGATGTAATTCCTTTGTAAATAAAAATTTACCTAATCTTTTATTATTATTTTAAAAATAGCATATTAATTTTAATTTTAAAGAGTTTAATAAAATTGAATATTTATTTACAGGTTCTTAAATCATGACATAGATTAATCTAAATGATAAAAATTAAAAAAAAAAAAACTATTACAAAATATTATTGATGGTGCCTTTAAACCGAAAACTACGTATGGCACAGTGAACTACAGAAAATGACAACAAAGTAATAAATAAATAAATTGGAGACTCATAAAAGGCGTAAAAAAATTGAATGTAAAATCATAACTCCGTCTGTTGGTGAAATTAACATGAGAAACAGTCATCAGGTTATTCACCCCTTTAAAAGATACACAAGCAAATGAAGCCAGGCTGCATTGAAAGACAGCACCCAAGACATGCTTCTTTTCTTTCTCCTTCTGCAGAGCGTGTGTGGAGGAATTTATATTTGATCTTATTGTTGTCGGAAACAGGTTGGGGATTGACGTCTCGATACATGAATGGGTTACTTCCCAAATATAGGGCACTTCTCTGGTTGACATGGGTTGGTGTGGAAGGAATAAAAAAGGAAAATATCAACAAGGAAAAGGACGAGGAAAATTAAATGTTCCAAACTGATCGCCAGGCGCCATTCTGCTTTCCCACGAGAGGTCATGTCCTGCAAAATCGCCAAAATCTCCCCTGCCAACAAAATATGTAATTTCGGAAACATTTATCATTTCCAAGGAAATGATAAATATATTTTGAAAAATGTAATAGTCTTCCCGAAAGATTGTTTCCTTGTTTATATACATGCAGCTTAGCCTAAACTATTATTGATTGTTTTGCTTTGTTAAAATTTCAGTTTGTGAAGATTATTCTAGAAAAAAGATATCATATGTGAATATATTAAGATATCATATTTCGGAAACCTTTATCACTTCCGAAATAAGGGCAAAATTCTTGTAAAAAATATAGTAGTTTTTTCAAGAGATTCTTTTTCTGTTTATAATTTGCTTAGTTCATTATTATAAATTTTTATTTATTATATAAACTATTTCAATTCATGTAGTATTTTTTTATGCATTACTTTACACTCACACACATATACATACATACATACATATATGTATATACACATTCTCGTGTTGTATGAAATTCCAGAACATCCTTATGAAACTCAAAATTCAAATTTTTTTATTCAATATTGGCTGATATAGAAATAATTTGAGTTTCCGCCGCGGAAAATCTAATATCTAAATTCATTATAAAACATTTATTAAATACCATCTATTAAATTTAAACATGTCTTTTCACAGGTATCGGACCATTTTTATGTGTCATAAAGCAGGAAACTCTCTATGAACATTCTCTATAATCCAACTCGATGATGTGCATACTGAAAGAAAAATGCAACACCCATCTCGTAGTTCAACGACGTTTAAAATCGAACTTAAGAATTTATATTTCGAAGTGTGGGTAATCTTACCCTATACTAGGACAGAGTGTATCAATTTCAGAAAGAATTGTAAGAAAGCAAAATTATTTAAAGAATTAAGTTATCAATTAGTGGTTACAAATACAACTAGGAAATGTCCCACTCCTAATTTTATCTACATTTTTGAGTCCCTTAAATTTTTTAGCATGTTTTGACTTAATGAAAAATAATTTTTATAGAAATTGACAGTTTATTTAACATTGCCATTTCAATTATTATTGACTACATTTTAATAAAAAATATTTTTATACTAGTTTTTATTATACTCATTATTTTTTCCATCAAAGAAAGCTTAATATTTTGAGACACAAAGGATATCATAAACATTCCTTCTTCTATTAATAATACAATTCTCTACAATTCTGTAAGGAGACAATCTGATAATTGGTTTTTGTTATGGAGTGACTACGAGCAACAAAAAGATGGGGATTATCAACAATTATCAACCATTATTTTAACTCGCTAAGAAGATGTTTCTGAAAATAATATCCGATATTTTTTAAAATATTAAAGAAAAAGAAATGACTTTAACAATAATTGCCGTAAAATAACATTCGTTAAATGTGATCAAATAACATTAAATTTCAGATAGTCTTAGAAAAAAAAGAGAACTGAATAAATATATGCATAAAGCTTTGCTAACATGCAGATGATTTTATAAGGAGATAATGTTAAAAGCACTTTTCCCCATAATCAAGAAAAGATAATTATTGTGTGTAAGCTAGCTGGTCAATAACTTATTCCACCAAGACCATTACGTTGAAAGATGTTATGCAATAGAGGAACACTGGCGTTGGATCTTGACTACACTGCAAACAATAGAATTTTAAAACGCTATAGTGATAAACGTTAATCCTTTGATTCGTAATGGCTTAAAGAAGAGAATGCAATCTCATATGCCATTCCCATCACTTTATCGCCATTCAAAATGAAGAGCCATTTAGCTGCGTTTAAGGAATTCGGTTAGCAGACATAGACTGTGTATGAAATTTAGCTTTTTAAAGACAATAATCTTGACCTGGGGGTTTATTTATTATTAAAATGATTTACGAAATCACTCAAAGGAATTGTGCTATGGCAAACAATTGATAAGTTAGAAGCTGGAAAGTCTCAAGCGGAAATTGCTAGTTAACTATAATTGTCATGTATGATTACTTCCAGACAATCGCAATTGCTTAAGAAAACCAGGCCAGAGCTCACTGATAAAGGTAGGATAGCGCTCTTAAGAAAATAAGATCTTGGGTTTGATCTCACCCACTGTTGGACAATGAGAAATGGTTGTTGTACTTTTGACTTCTGTTGAACTTTGAACTTCAGCATGGACATCCATTGCGACATGTGCTTAGAACTTTTACAGGTTTCCTCCCTTGTAACATGTGAATATGGCCCATTATCTATGAAAAGTACTCCCAGAAGGCAATTTGCAGAAAGAATGTCAAAATGCAATACCAAAGAATTTGGCTGTCCAGTACGCGATGCTGAAACATTAAGTGTAATCATTAGGAAGACAGGACAAGATCACCCGAGAATCATAATATCTTCGAAGGATTGCTCTGTGACATTAAGGGCATTATTGTATAGAGATATAACTGCTGAGCATCTATATGTGTCTGGAATAACCATGTCGATATAAATACGTTCATGAGAGAGGATTTTATCCCATGTGGCCCGTAATGTATGTTCTCCATACTCATTTTCACAAGAACACGTCAGTCTTGTACCCGGGAATATCACTCTTGGTCAATTCAAGAATGAAACATGTGACTTCAGTGTGAGTAAATTTATTGTCTGGGAATTTTCTTGACTATCGAGACTTGCCGTTTATTATCTGGAAGAAGAGTGTATTCATTATATGATGTGACCAATGCTGTTTTCATTCCTCAGACTCATGAAGAGATTTTGAGATTTTCTAAGAAGAGCAATTGCAGGATTACATACACTTTTCAGAATATCCCAGGTGTTAAAATCAGCGATTTTGAAGAATGGAAATTTCTGCCATAGTCGCTTATCGATTGTCTCATAAACACTACAAGAGTTAACGGTGATGCTTGTATAACTAGCCCTATAAATTGTTCTCACTCCCTATTAGTCGAAACATTAAAAAGTGCAAAACTGTAATAAAATAATAAAAACGCTCCAACTGGAATTTCCTATTATGAACAACGTTGTTCTTATTTACATATCATTTTACATTAAACTCCTGTGAAAATGTTTTCTTATTACAGCATAAAGAACTTGTACTTTATATTTCCAATAAAGAACTTTATTTGAGTATAAAGAATTAGTATGACGAATTTTCATGGATTAAAACCATTTTGACAAAATAAATTAGATTCCCTATAAATTTAATTTTTATTACCATAAAATCATTATATTGTGTATAAAAATTTAAAAAATATAAATTTTCAAACATTACTTGCGAAAATTTCATAATAGGATCGCGAAACTGTTTTCTTATAAACCATTACTCTCTTTGGCGAATTGAGTATTGAGATCATCAAAGGTGAGAATTATTTTATTTAATTATCTGAACATTTTATTTTTATTTATTTCTATATATGTGTTATAGAACATGACTGAGAAGTCTGGCAGCAAACCTTAATAATTCAATACATTTTCAATTAAATATATTTGTCTTTCGTTTTAAGAATACAAATTAAACTGTCATCATTTTAATCAATAATTAAGGTAAAAATTTTTAATAATGAAAACAAGATTTTCTAGAGTAATTATTTATATTGTAATTCCATTTCTGCATGTAATGTATTTCTAAGAACAAAAAATATTAGGGAATCCACAATATTTTAAATCTTATAGTAAAAATATTGTAAACGTTATTTTCCAATTTTAACAAGTTTTTAGTTTTAATCAATTATGTAATCGCCTTTATAATTATCAGCCTTTCACCATCTATCATATGTATTTTCAATGTTGTAATGGCAAAAAATCAAATTAGTTTTTTGCGAAAAAACTCAAGATATCACTTTGGGTATTATCTAAAATTTCAAATTGTTTTCACAAGGGGAGTGTAGTGCTCAGAACAAATAGAGAAATTTGATGTTGCAATATTTGGTGAGTATGGTGGGTGCGTGGATTGCTAGTTCTCATTCCAATTCATTATTTTTTTCAAGGTTCGTTTCAATTCATTATTTTTTTCAGGGTTTTTTTTCAAGGTTCGTTATTTTTCAGGGTTTTTCAGGGTTCGTTTTTGAGTGCGCATTGAAAAATAACGCCTTTCAAATGGTTAATCCCAGGACACTTTTCCATTAAGGATTGATTCATTTTAACCAGTCGTTCAAGGTAAAAATTTGTACTCAAAACTCTTGTAGGTTTCAGTGTTTTAAAATAAATGATTCGAAGAATATACTTCAACAAACATTCAAAAGCTGCTTTTTGGCATACAAATTTGTATTAGAGTGTTTCGATTCATTCAGTGAGAATCCCTGCCTTCTGAGTTTTGGTTTATCAGAGATAACCCCTGTTTTCTCAAATCATCAAATAATGAAAAAAGCAGTGAAGAGTATGGGTTATTTTTGTTTTCTTCCCAAGAATTATGTTAAACACAAGCACCAACGCATATTACATTATCAATCTTCAACACATGCTCTTGGATGGTTGACTAAGATTGGTTGAAAGAATATGACAATTCTTCGATTGTCTGACACCAATATGCTTCCATTTTCCATCCTTAACATGTGATTGCTGACGATTATCTGTAAGAAGAAAGAGTTCATCTAAGTCGAGATATTTACCTCCCTGATCAACACAAGTCGAAAAGATCAAATTTATCGGATCTGATGATAAAATATATAAATAAATAAAAGTGAAAAAAAAATTTGGCACTTAAAAATTTCTAAATCAGTTGAATAAACATGACAAAGGCTTTTGTGGAACTTCTCCTGTGAAAATTAAAAACCATACAATAGTGGATAAGTTATTTTTTGATATTTGTTGTGCTATTTCATCCAGAATCACAAAAACTAGTATTTAAATATTTACAATATATAAATTCAAACATAAATGTCTTCGGTATGATTTTGAAGTGCAAGTGACATGTTGAAACGCAAATAACAGTTGACATATTCAAAAATATCATCATCGCATTCTGTTTCCCTAATATATAAAAATTAATTTATCAAACTTTTCACCATATTTTAATTCGAAGTTACTTTAAGTTTTCATTCTTTTTTTAAGTGCTATTAAAGTTGGTCTTAATGTTATTGAACAAATTCAAGCTAATTAACTAAATATATTTTTGACAGCAAAACTTAATTTTTTGAGTAAAAAACTACATAGTTATTGATGTTAGAAACTTTTTACTGTGCAGGAAATATCAGGGATAAAAAAACTTACAAAAAAAAAATTAGTTTTCTGTAAGTTTGTATCATATATGTAGTTTTGATATGTGGCATATATCTATAAAATTGGATAGATATTGTATATCTTAAAAACTCTAATTGAAACTATTAATGTTCTGAAAATCATGTTTTCCTATAAAAATGCAAGAAATCAATTTCATCTAGACACAGAAAAGCACGAAAGGTAAAGATGTAGAAGAGAATTGTGACATTATATTTCAATAAAATTTCAATGTAGTTCTAGAACACAAGCATTTACAAAGTCCTTCATTAAAGATTATGATAGAAAATTGGAAAACAACTTATTTATATCATAATTGCGCATCTTCTTTTTATTATTTTGAATAGAAATTTTATTATAAGCTTTAGTAAAGTTAAAGTTTTTACGTTGGTAAAATTAAAAGCCACAATGTATGTATGAAAACAATACATTCTAGGGAATTAAGATTCAAGTTTTTTTTTTGCATTACAAGATATCTTTGTGCATGGTAAAAATCGTCTTTTAATAAGTAAATCATTTAAATTGCTTTGAGTCTCTTAATAAGTAACATTGTAATATATATGTGTGTGTATTCTTTTAATCAGTTAAATCGTAAAGAAAGAATGGAAAAAATTGAGTTGAGAATCTTTAAAAATGTAAGTGAAATTATCGTGAATTTTTCTAGATCCTAACAAATAATTATAGCTATTTTGATACAATCAATGAATTAAATATACAGAATGATAAAAACATGGCAGTTCATTTGATTAGTTTGTTTGGATGATAATGCTCTGAATAAATTTACTGGGTGATATTTCTTTAATAGTTATAGATAATTCTAGCGATTCGTTTCAAAATAGTTTAAGTGACATAAAATTAATCTTTCTCAGTCTTAAATTCCATGGTATTTAGATCTTAATATAATTCAATAAGTAAGGCTTGTTTTTTAAAACGTATTCCTCAACTTATATTTATTGTCAAATTTTAATTAAATTAAGCGAAAATCGTATTTACTTTTATTTTCTAAGTTGCCTTGAAAGCTTAGTTAAACGATAAGATAAAAAATTTCCACATTATTTTATTGACGGTAAGAGTGCTATTTTTGTAGAATATCAAATCAAAAAATATACCCTCATACATTTTATTTAGATTCAAACAAAATTCATTTGAATTTTTATGAATATTGAATCTTCCTCATTTTAAATAAGTAATAAAAGTGTTGTGCTATACAAGCACAATACATACATCACCAATCATGAGAATAATTAAGAAACATACTGTTTTAGTAAAATTAAAGTATTGATATAATAAAATAAAAGCTAGTTCAATAAATAAATGAATAACAGTAAATAACAATACAATAAAATAAACGTACAAACAATCAATAGCTTCTAGTGCTAATATCGAAAGTTAAATTTCGCTAGGAGTGGTCATGGCTAGGAATCACCTTATGAGACATTCTAGGGCCAGTGTACTTGTCAATCTATGTTTGGAATCATAGCACAGAAAAAAACGATATTTAAAACATTTTGACCTGTAAGCTATAATAAAAATATTATCATAACTGAAGAAAATCAAGAATGTTTAGGTGAAGACGAGTGAAGATGAATTACTCCATCCATGAACTCCGACAAAAAAAACCCATTGCTACACGAAATTGGATTTCAGAAGTTTTTGAATGTTGTTTCGAAATCAGTTTGTGCGTAATAAATATCGAATAACTAAATGGTTAAGAACATAATGAATGAGAAGGAAAAAAACTTTCAGGTATCACAAAAAAAGAAAATAACGTAGAGTTGCCACAATCTGCCGAACAATTAGATAAATGGTTAACCACACTGAGGTAGTTTGGTGAGAAAAACAACAATAAAGGGATTTCCTACATAAAAATATCCAGTTATGAAACAAAAAAAAAAAAAAAAAAAAAAAAAAAAAAGAGAACATTTCGCCAGATTTTTCATATGAAAGCAATAATTGTTTTTAAGTATGAATTTTATTTTTCGCGTTTTTCTTATACAGTACATACTAAATAATTTTTCCAATAATATTTAATTGATAAAGAGCGAATGTCGTTTGCTAATATATCGCATAACACTTATTTTTGTATTTTATGAATTTCAATTTTAAGTTTTATATACCTACATTTAAGATTATTTTTGTATAGATGTAACTAATTTTTGTTATACTTTCTTGCTTATATTTTCTTAGGACAGGAAAACTAGTTATTTTCTGGCAACATTTTACATAAAGCAAATTTTTATTTAACTAGGATTTGTATAACAAGTATTTTTGGCTACAAATATATCATCGTATTCGTAGTCATTAAAAGAACTCCGACATGTTTTCCCAACATTGGATTTTGTAATGAAATGCATTTTCATTGTGATTACGACACTTCAGTCTGCTTTAAGACTAATGATGACACGTGACACGTCTGTTGAATTCCATACCAATGAAAACATTTATTTGTTCAACATTGGCAGCGTCTTACATATTAATAAAACAGTTGCTTCCTCGTTTATAATTCAAAATTAAAATTGAATTTGTGTTTACTATATAGTATTATGTAAGGTGACGACATAAAGATGAACACATTTTATTTGGAATTCATATCAAAAGTTATTGGTTAATCTCATTTAATTAATTATTCGATTTAATTGGTTGAATTACCCATTAGAAATATGTCTGTTGATATGAAGTAAACAACGAATTCTTCTAAATTATGATTACGACTATAGCATATCTATAAAAATTGTATTTAATTATGTCTCTTTTATTATATTTAAAAATTTTAATGAATTTTTTTATAAAATAGTAAATAAAAATTTGAACTCTTTTCTAAAATATAAATTGAAGATACTTACAGTAAAAGTCCATTAGTCCGGCATCCAACAGTCCGGAATGCCCGATAGTCCGGCATCACTCCGGAAAACTGTAAAAATTTTGGTTTTCTCCAAAAGTGTGTCTTTAAAACAAATAAAAACGCTCGAGAGCAATTCGGAAGTTTTCTGGGTAGTTCGGTATTGTTCGGAAACAATTAGCGGCCGCCTAGTCTCAGCTGTCACAACAAATTCAGGTGCAATGCAGATCCGTTAATCACGAAGCATCTTCGCCATTTATTTTTTTGTGCGTTGTTGTTTTTTGCGTCCTTTCACATCGCAGTAAACGTAACTTTTGAAACTGTTTATAAAAAAAGTGATTTTCGTTCTAACTGTACACAGGGTGACCATGTTTTCAAAACCTAAGCCTAAATAAAGTGACTCAGATGTCGAAACGGAAAAATCAGCTGGGCAGAAGCTGCAGAATCACCAAATAAGTTTATCTCTTTTGCTGAGGCTAGTACAGTGCTTCAGAAATTATTGATTTCCATATCATTGGAAATAAATTTTAAACTAAACGCCAAACGTCAAGAAAACAAAATGACATTCATGACTTTTATGAATCTAAGTGAAATATGTTTTACAGTACGTGTACATACATTATATGAAATGTAAAATAAACTTTGTTGTATGTATTTCCATACTGTATTTGTAGTTTAATTATTAACCTAATTGTTCTTATAATTACCGTCCAATAGACCGGAATTTTCGGTAGTCCGGCACCGAGCCGGTCCCGAACGTGCCGGATTATCGGACTTCTACTGTATTTTGTTTTAATCAATTAACAGAATTCATTCAAAAATAATTGCTAAACTCAAATTGTCAAAAATTTAATTTTACATTTATTTAGTGAAAACAAATTTAAAGTGGAATAATACTAAAAAAAAAAAAAATATTTACTTGTAGCTGGTTAAATGTACAATATTAGTAATTATTATTTTAATTTAAGTTAAAATTTTCCTAAAATTTCACACACTTTAAATTGAGAAATTTAACCCATAAACTTATTTGATTTAAATTTTGATTGAATTTTTTAAGTGATTTAAATTTTCTTTCGAAACTAATTCTTACAAAATTCTTTTACAAGAGTTAATTTTGAAAGGAATTGTAAAAGAACCTTGTATTTTTATTGCCTTTTGCAATAAATATTTTAAAAAATGAGAATTACAAGCAAAATTATTAATTTTATGAAGCTAATTAATTTTCAGAGTTTCTTTAAATTTGTTTTCTGCTACGAGAAATCTTTATAGGCAAAACTAAAATATTTTGATTTATTCTTTTTTTATTTTACAATTAGATAAAATAAGCATAGTTAAAATTACAGACAAGATATATTGAAAATTATAAAAAAAATAAAACACAAATATTAAGAAAAAATTAAATTGGAGTAGCAATTTCTCTATATGTGAAATTATTTTATAAATTAAATTTTCTTCGCACATTTTTATTCAGGCTTTAGTAAATAATCTATAAAAGTATTCATACGTTAGCAACACAGTGAAACATTTTAAAATATTTGCTTTGAACTGATTTTTCTAATGTGTGATGAATGATGAAATAATTTAATTGTATCAGACAATGTAATTTATTTATGAAAATAAAAAAGTTATTATTAAAAACTATAATTAATTTTTAAATTGTTATGGCTTTTATTAATAAATTTATGACTTAATTATTCTATTTTTTTTACCCAATTTCTACTCAAGTTTTACTAAGTGAGATATGTAGAAGTGATTTATATAATAATTAATTAATTTTTTTAAATAATTAATTAATGCATAAATTTTTAAATAATTAATTAATTTTAAAATAACTATTAATTTTTTTAAGAATAATTATTAGTTTTTTAAAATTATTAATAAATTTTTTAATTAATTAATTAATATATTAATTTTTTTAAATAATTAATTAATATATAAATCACTTCTGCATACCTCACTTAGTGAAACTTGAGTGGAAATTGGGTAAAAAAATAGAATAATTAAGAGATAAATTTATTTCATCACTATCAAAATATCATATTTAAAATTTTCTTAAAAATAATTCATTTAAATTCATAAAACTACCATAGGATAATCAATTTAGATATATAGAATCTAACTTATCATCACGAAAGAGAAAATAAATAAGACTTTTTTTACTTATTTAAAATTGAGACTTTAAAATATTCTGATTAGTCCCATTCTTTAAGACGCTTAATGAGGGAGAAAAATAACAGGCTGACATTTTTCAATTTCAAAACTAGTTTTGTACAACAACAGAATTCAATATTTTATTAAAACAAAATTTATAATACAAATCATTTATCAAAGAACAAGTTGTTTAGTACATGGCGGCACTCTGAACGTGTCCGTGCCATGGCTTGTTCTCATAATTTTTTATACAGATGAATAACATTAATTCATTAACTAAACATTTCATCAACTTAAATAACTATTAAAGATTTTGTATTAATATTCATTAATAATTTCGTCAACTAGAGGAAATTATTGACGAACTTATAATGAATAGCTTATTAACTAATATTAATAATTCATTCAATGCAGGAAAAATTTATATAAACTAAGAATTTTTTCCTTTTCATTATTATGTAGCAACAAATATAAATCAAATATAGACAAACTCTTATGCATTGATATTTACGTGCTTTTCTTTATCAATTTTTAATTATTTCTTGATATAAGTCAAATCAAATTTAAATAATTATTTCAATAAAAGCTCTTGACCATAGTTTCAATTAGATTATGAATCATTGCAAGTAATGATATTATTTGTGGGAATCGAATCCACGAACTATTCAACTAAGTACCATAAATTTACGTATTCTATTATGGATAGTTCTAGTTTATAAATCCTATGATAGAGAATGCATTCCATAAACTTTGAC
>JAPDSC010079591.1:157128-200589 GCA_026290005.1 Latrodectus geometricus | reverse complement strand
GATTTTTATCTCATTTTCTTTTACTTTCTGATTGAATCCGCATCGATGAGTTCCACAATTTTTAAATTTTTTTTTCTTTATGGTTCCATAAATTTACAGGTGATATATCTGTCTTGTCGCATACTTATTGAACTTATATTTTAATAAGAAAAACCGTGTACCTAGATTTCAGCGATTTAGTTCTTTTGAGAAATGTTTTCTTTTAAAAATTTAGTCCTGAATGGATTATTCTTTTATACTCCTTTCTAAAATAAACAAAAATAAAAAAACTTACTTCTGACAGAAGCTTTGATTTGAACGTAAAAATAGGAAATTCTACGATATAATATATTATATAAAGTGTACATTACAAAATAATTTAATTCATATTTCTGTACGATGTTTTGACCATGATAATTTAGCTCATCATAAATGACGTCTTATGTATAGATTAATTTGAAGCAAATCAAATTTGGGTGAAGAATACTTGAAAACTCCCCTTATGAGCGAAATTGTTAAATATTGAAGTCTTTCCGTTTTCCGATATATTTCCAAATGACGAAATATTGGCAAAAGCGAAATCTTATTAGCTCTAAATGAGAATAACAATACTTCTTTTAGAAATAAAAAAAGTAAACATTGTTATTTTAAAATAAAATTGTTGCAATACGTGATGGTGGTCCGTGGCTGGTTATAAAATATTTTTCCACTACTTGAAGCAAAGAGTTATGATTGAGTTATGGGTCCAATACTACAAATTACATTGTATCAGAAAACAATAGTGCTTAGTGCGTGTCCTTAAGTCTTTCCAGGAATTACAAAAAAAAAAAAAAAAAAAAAAAGAAGAAGAAGAAGAAGAAGAAAAAATTGCCAAATGTCTATGCCACACAAACTTCCCTTTCAGTGACTTAATTATTTCTGTTTGACTTTGACTTGATTTATGTCTCCTTATAGATGTTTTAATTTCTTATTCCAGTATCGTAAAGAGGTTTAGTCTTGATTTCAAAAATTCATTTTCATATTTTTCGCAGATGCCTTATCCCAAATGTAGCCCTATATTATTGGTACATTACATTCACTTTTATTTTGTAATCTGTTACGTTTTATTTAACAAATTATTCACATTTTACACAGACTGATGGATATTTGAATAAGCTATCTCTATTTTTCTCAGTTTAATAGCAAAAACAATAGCAGATATAGTTATTATTTTTTAAGAAATATTTTATAATTTTTCTATATTATAGAATCTAGAATGAGGTGAAATTTGCTTTGCAAACGCGTGTCCTTGCCAAACCATGAGTTCAATCCATTGTCGACGAATTTCCTGAATGTGGAGATTGTTTCGAAAACTGGGTCTTCCTCCGAATCCACCCCTTCGGCCCATGAATGAAGTCTCTGTCACCAGGCCAATGCGTAATGAATACGCACTGCGAACGCCCGAGACACGTCTCTCAAAACTTCATTAAGCGTAAAACTGTAATCCTAAACCAGTGATTGTTTTCGCCACTGAATAATTTTTCGCACGGAACAATGTCTTTCTATTCAGTGAGCAGTTAATTCTCAGTCCCTTTCCGAAGAAGAAAAATACACTCATAGTTTTTGATAACTGTCCATTTAATGAAAAGGAGAACAATTCTTTTATTATGGAGTAATCCTAATATCAATAGCGTACTAATGGATGTATTGTTCAAATAAAAACGTCATGCTATTTGGAAATAATTAATATTTCCTTTGAGTGCATATTACTCTGCTTTAATCTATCATTGAACTATGAACGATTTTCTTAGCATAGCTTTCTTTTTGTAAGTTCGAAGCCATATTTTGTTTGCTTTATTTTATATATTTTCTATAATTTATAACAGATATAACAAAGAAAATGATCCTTAATTTGATTACATCGATTAAACTTTATTGAAAATAGGATTTATTTAAAAGAAAATTCACTTTAAATCGTAGATTTAAGCCCAGTTAAACAGTGTGGACAATAGGGAACTATAAACGATAAAAAAACAGTATGAAGAATATCAGATTTAGGTATTCGATATATTTTATAATAAATCACTTATTACAGTTTATTTAATTGAAAAAATTATAATTTATACTAAATCAATTGCATTACATTTCTTACTTATAAATTAACTAATACGCGTTTAAGTTTATAGTTCTATTTCTGAAAGGGATAAAAAAAGCTTCATAATGATAGAAAATATCTAAGAGTAATGTAAATTTTGAGATGTATCTCAGAGTTTGAAAAAATCTTTTGGACTACTGTGTCAAAGAATTATGGTAATAACTAATCCATAAAAACTAATATAATATGATGTAATGTAAGCATTGAACCTATTCTCTGGTGATAATTTTTGAAAGGCGATTGGTTTTGAATATATGTGGATATTATAAATGGGAGTAATAAAAGCAGTAGCCAAAAAAACTGATACGTTTACTTAATATCATATACGGGCCCCATGAAGAGTTGTGACATACTGTCACGTGGACTCGACAATGTCTGAATGTATCTTGTAGACAATCTAAAAAGTAATCCAGAAATCTATAAGTGGTAGGGGAGAATAATTTTTCTGAATAACAAATTGCAAGTCATTCCAGATATGTTCAGTAAAGTTCACATCTGGAAATTTAAGTGTTCATAGGAGGTGACGAAATTCAAAATAATCCTGGAATCACTCGGAAACTACTCTCGACTTCTAGGGTGTCACATAATTTACTAGAATTGTCCAATAACGAAATATACAATAAATATAAATGGTTTTAGATAATAAGATAATGTGTTTATGAATCTGTCAGACGCATCTCTAAATGTATCAGAAATCCCGCATCACGTCAGTTGCACATGTCTTTTACCATCCCAAAAGCACACCCATTTTTGCAATTGTATTGATAGATTGATGTAGTTTTCCCTGTCAATGAAATTGGAAACACTCAATGAAATTGGAAACAACATTCCCCAGACTAGGTAACGTGTTTCCAGTTATCGAAAGTCTAATGGTGGTGTTAACAGTTCAAGGAGAGGCGAAACCTATCCGCATGCATTCAACAATAATACATTTGTAAGCTTATGACTCTGAAGGCCCATATCTAGCATGGTCCAAAAAACAATTCATAATTTTGACATCTGTTGTAGATTTGCAACACTTCTTCAAACTGCTGAGAATTTCAGCAGTTTGAAGAAGTGTTGCTGCTGAGAATTTCAGCAGTGAAGAAGTGTTGCGTTTTAGAATGTCCGTCAATCATCGATGATCCAATTCTTTCAAGATTTTTTTTCATGCCACCAAACATTCCGAGTAACGATGTTTTACCAGATGTAATGTTTTACTGTTTTATCAGAAGAGGATTTAATGCAGAACTCCAAATTTTATCGATATCTCGTAAATATTATGTCCCATCTGTCGTTCGCCAATTACATCTCACCACATTCAAAGTATCAACTGATAATGATAGATAATTATTCAAAGTAACTTGATAATCTGAATTGTAGTTATATTACTGATCTAACAGCTTTGACTCTGTTTATGTTATTTTATAAAACCGTTGTGCACCACTTCACTTGTTGACAAGATGCATATCTCTATTATGTGCATGCGCACGTTTTTCTGGAAATTGAGTATGCATGTAAAGACAAAATTGTTTTAAAATATAAATATTCTAAGAACTAATTATAGATTTCAAAACATTTTGTGCCCCCCAACCTGTCTAGTGGTTAGCGTAACTGACTACGGATGGGGAGGACCTGGGTTCGAATCCGGGCATGGGTGTACTTTCTCTTTCTCTCTTTGTGTTTCTTGTCCTTTCCTTGTATGAATGGTTGCCTACCCAATAAACGGGTACCTATGACATGTGTGTACTGAGGAAGTCGGACTCCACACCCAATTGCGGTTCAGTTGAAAAAAGTGGAGCAGCGCACCCATACTGCCAGTCTGGCTGGCACTCGACAAAAAAAAAAAAAAAAATAACCATTTTGTATCTTAAGAAACTGTATAACTAAACTGCATAAATGAGATTTAATAAAATGATTGGAAAACTCAAAGTTTGTGACGTATTTATTACATTTTGTCACTCAATGCAGTAATTAAATCAAATACAAAACGTTTCGAAATTTATTATCTGACGTTACATTTCAAGCTGCTTCTTCCATAGGACCCGAAACAAATGTGAACAGACAACTACTAAATAACTTTGAACTTAATCAAATGACGAAGTAGATATATGATCTACTTCGTCACTTGAAGTTCAACATTTAGGAGTCCTCTTCTCCAAAATGTTTTTTCCATGTGTATATTTTCATTTCATATTTTGTAAAAGATTTGGAGCAATATGGAATTCTTTCTCTATCGAAATGAAGGGTTATCGTGTTGTTGTCTGTGCCCTATTTATCAATTCAACAGTTTATGATTTCAATACTTACCTAGCGCGAGAAGATTTGTGTATTATTTTATAAAGCAGATACCTTTTGACGCTCTTTCGTATGCAAAATTCAGCCACAAAGATGAAAACAAAGCAAACTTCTATACGTAAACGATGCTTTATTTCTTATGAATAGAATTTTAGTTATTGACAAGAAATAAGGAAGCCATTCCTAGAATGGCACAGTTTGTATATTTGCAGTTAACGTCCTCGCGAATACAGCAATCTTTTAGTTATATCGATAGTAAAAGTTGAATTTTCAATAACTCAAATACTTTTTGTCACTTAAAATTACACACACAACCATTTAAATGCAATTCCATATTTTAGGTGGATAAACAGGATAAGAGTTTGTAAATATGTAATGTGTTAATCAGATAAATAGATTATCATTTTTTATTAACAGGATCAATTATAGCTAGTTTTGATTAGTCTCTACTCGCTTACTTTTATCTCATGAGGAATTATTGACTGGGACAAACAGCATAAAGTGGACTTTAGAGCATTGCAAACGTCAACACACTTTAGCCAGTGGAAGTACCACGTTATTCAGGCTGAGGGTTTTAAAGTTCGATTCCACACTCCCCTTTGAATGACGGAAGATTCCTTTTTTGTTCTGTTTTCTGTGCGTTCATCGGTTAAAGTGGGTACTTAAGAGTCATCTAGGTTTATTTCTTTGAAGTAAGTAAATATGTGTGCCACTGTCCATGAAAAAAATTCTGCCAGAAAGCAAATTCAGACGAACATATAAATGCTATATAATCATTTATAATTGTCAGTAAAATTGCATCGTATTGTCATGAATATATTACAAATAATAGGAATCGAATATTTGAATGTGTGGATTATTGAATTAAAGGTCAAAGAATTTACTGCTTATCTGTCAGTTCAACCAATTATATTTAGAATTATCAAAAAATAATTCTTATTTATTTTTTCGCGATTCTGTTTTGAAATATCAAAAATATTTCATTCTCTATTTGTGATTATATTTAATTTATTTTTTAATTCTTTTAAAAATTAAGAATGGTTTTTTTTTTTTCGTTGCAATTGAATTGAGTTTAGTCATTGTATTTATCGTTATGATTTTATAGGTTATGCTGATATTTGTTATCGTAATGCTGTTACTTTTTGCATACGCATGGAAACTAAACCAGGATAATAGAGAATGAGGCGTAAAATTGAATCTTAATTATTACAAGCTCTTACATTCTAAATGAGGTACGTTGTTTTAACAATTGCAAAACATTTCTGGCCAAGTTTTCGACCGAAACCACTGAACATATTAAAGTGCCATGGAAATAAAAACCACTGTCAGATGAAGAGGTTGACAGCGAAATTGTCTCATTTTAGTTCTGTTGCTGTCTTTAAAATTCTACAAGTTCATCACCAAAGGAAGGGACATTATATCCTACAAAACACAAATGTATATGAAAGCACAGGGGTTTTCGGCTATATCAGGTATAAACTTTTATGCAGCTATGCAGAAATGCAGCAATGTTTTACTTTACATAATCTTAATGCATGTATTAAAATTGGCACAAAGGATTTTTGGCAGTAGTATTCGTTTGATTGTATTTATCAATGAGTTAATGAAGTGCTGGGTGCCATATATAATTAACGAGTTTAATTGTTAAAAGTGGGAAATGAAAGCAAAAAGAAAGGGCATTTTTAACACCTGCTGAATATAAAAGTCGCTTCGCTGTTAGTTTCAGTTCCTATCGCACCCTTCAAACACAAAGGAAATCCGACAGACGCTCTGAAGTAGAAAATTATTCGGAAGATTAAATAAAACAGATAAGAGAAACAGTGAGGTGGTTCTTTTGATTTATTCCTCTTGAGATAAACTTCGAATATCTTGGAATCTTGAAAGCTTTTCAAAGGAACACACGACTTAGATGCGTATCATATGTGAAAAAAAATTAGGTTTTTCCTTTAAAAAAAGTGAACATAAATATAATTTTTGGTATCGAATGAAGCTACTCAGATTAAATATTCACGGTATTTAAGTTAGCAAATAGTGTGTGTGTGTGCTATTTATATAACGCGTATAAATAAAAATTTAGCAATGAAATAAATAATGCCTTAAATAAATGAATTTAAATGGGTAGAACTAAACTTTAATTTATAATACACTATCATAATTTATTTTCATTCATAAAAACTTATGTTTAGTGTCATTTGCTTTTGAGATGCTATAGCTTGCAATACGAATATAATAAAATACATAGGGCAGAAAGTCTAAGATTTTATCTCAGCTGTAGTTGAATAGCGAGAGATGGATATAGCATTTGTGTGTTCTGTATGCATGTTTGTCAGTATGACTGCTTGGGAGTTTTCTGGCTTTCTTTCCTTAAGACGTGTGATAAAACCCTCTGTATTATTCATGAAATAGCTCTATACAAGGCAATATACAGGCGATACTAAAATCTCTTAAGCCTGTTTTTGGCTCTTAGGTAATACATTATATAAAAAATTCTTATCCAATCAAATGTTAGGTTGTATGAACAAAAATTATGTTATATTTTAGTTAAAAAAAAAAAAAAATATATATATATATATATATATATATATATATATATATATATATATATATATATATATAATTTCTACCTATGGTTTCAACTCTAATATATGCGAGAGTCCATTTCAACCACTACACATATTGTGTGATTTATAATACGATGAAAATAGTTTCTAAAAATTATATCAGACGTTTTTCTCCTTCGACTACGACGCATTTAAGCTTGAAAAATCGAAGGAATTGATGTTTTGTAATGATTCATATGGTTTCTGTGTCACATCGTCAAAATTGTTTGTGAGGTTTACTTATTAGAAATTTTACTTAAAATATTCGAAAAAACTTTAATATACTTCACCAATCCAAAAATATATAAATCTTTAAAATTATTTTTTTATCAAAAAATTAATTTTTCGGTTTTTTAAAAATTTTACTTCAATAGTATATTTTGTAATTTAAATCCAAAATTTTTATAATGAAAAATACTATTGTCTTTTTGAAAAAGTGTGGATTAGAGAGAGATTGTTTTGAAATGAATTTTCATTTTTTGAAATCTTAAAGTCCTAAAAGGAAAAAGGTTCGCGATGTTATCTGTTTTATTAAGTTATCTGCGAATTCAATAACTAAGGCCCAATCCATCTTTTTATGGAATGACCAACAACTTATTCAGGTTTTGTTACACAAAATTACTAATTAGACCGAGACCTACAGTTTAGAATGGATTCTGAGTCACAAGAAACATATAAGTAGGAAGGGGAATCAAACTCACGAATCGCTGAACAGAAGGCCAGAGCGCTAATCATTCAGCTATCAGCAAAGCATCCTTAGGAAAGAAAAGAAATTTGTATACAATTAAGACTTGACCAAGACGGTATTTACAAAAGAACTTTAATAGAAAAAAGGAAATCGTTTGGGAAAACGTTGCTAAAAAATAAAATTTTTATAAGAATATAGATTACATGTTTGTTTATACATCCTCATTATTTTAGGAATTATTAAACATCGATAATATCTCAGACACTTCATAGGTGCCCTGTACTATCGTTTATTCTGACTTTATTTTTTTTATCCTTTGAAATCATGGTGGGCGAATTATTTTAAAATTGTTAATCTTCCATTTGTTATGTGTAGGCAGAGTTGGGTTTTAAGCTTTCAATTCACACAAACATTAAAACGTGATGAGAAATCGTAGTTAATGCGATAAAAATGTATGTCTAAATCATAGCCGAAGAAAAGATTCGTGAGAAAATATAAAATGGTCGTTATTAACCTTGTAAAAGGCGGGATTGTATTCAATTTCGCAAGATGATTTTTTCCCCTGAAAAACATGAACGGCGCCAAGACAAGTTGTGACAATTGCGGTGGAGTCGGGCGCCATTCTATTTCTCATTTCAGAATCCCAGAAGAAGGGGACCATTTCGTTGTAAAAGTGTGATTAATCTAATAAATAATGCATTAAGAAAGACATTGGTACGACAAATGTTCCAGATTGCGGGCGCTGATGTGCTAAAGAAAAAAAAATTGGTAACTTTTCATATGTCTTCGCAATGTGATAATTAATATCGTCTTCTAAAAAATGGTCTTTTCATTTTGAATTTATCACCGAATATGGAATAATTAGAAGACTATTTGTCCAGACTATCTGTACACAAAAGTGAAAAAAATTGATACCGGAGAACATGTGGTAAAAGGCCATTAGAAAGAAGACTTTTGATAAAAAAATAGTAATAAAGAAAAGTAGTAAAAGGGAAAATAAATGTAATAGTAAAAAAGATAAAAAAAAAGAAAGAAAACAATAAGTCAAGTTATCGTTCACACCTACAAAACGGTGAGCAAACTATAACTGTTAAGGAATGAGTCTTCACGCACGTGCTAGGGTTGCTATAAAGAAACCTGTTCTCATGATGCAAGGGATTGAATGAGTTGAATTGCGCCAAAGATTGGCTGCCAGAATTCTGATCTTGCACTTCTCAGATGTCTCAAGAAGCATCCTCTATATATGCTGGCTGAAAAATTATCTAAAATTAAAAATTTAAAGCAAATTAAGATAATTAACCAAGAAAATAATATTCCTAAAGAAAAGTGAGAAAAAAAAAGACTATTTTTCTAAGAAATAAATGCTTTTTAATACGAAAATCGCATTATTGTATGAAAACTATGAGAAAAACTCATTGAATTCTTGTTATTCAACAAAAATGCACGTATTGATGCTTTAAATTATATTGTTTTTTAGTCTTATATAGTTCTTCGAAATTATTTTCATGAATTTTCTATTCGACCAAGGATGAAAATTCTGAGGACAAACAGAATAATGATTTTATTTATATAGATTGGACTAACGATGATACATTCTGATAGAAAATTTTAAATATCTATATTTTGACTATCAGAAAAAGCATTTCGATAAGCCTTTTGATTTTTTTTATTTCTTTCTTCGTCTTAGACAGATCTGTTACTGTGCATTATAGACTCCAAAAAGTGACGTAAACTCACGTAAAATTAATGGCTTTCAGTCGGAAACATTTCACTTGCAGTGGTTAATTTTTGCGTTAAGAAATAATTAGTTTTTAATTCGTTGCACTAAAATAGTATTATTACTGCTCAAATGTTACTTGGCCGAGCTGCCAACCGAATGGTTAAAACTCTTGTCTTTAATTCAACAGTTCATGAGTTCAAATCATATTTTGCGCTTGAATGTTTGTAGTTTGTAGAGTGTTGAATATAATTCTGAAATCCATATTCAACAGTACTTCCTGGTCTGATTAGACTTCGTGTGCAAAAAATGATAATTGAGCAACGAACAAACCAAATTAACTAAAAATTACTCAGCTAGCAATTAACTGAATGATTACCTTTTAAAAGTACTCCATACTAAATTTTTGGATTTAATGTACTATCGTTCGGACATTTTTGCAATTGCAAAAAAATATATTACAATTAAATTTCTAATTTTCTTAAGAATTCAATTCTAAAATATCAAAACTTTAATTACATTATGTGACTAAACAGAACTAATTTGCAATATTGTATCGACAAAAAGGTATCGTACACATATTGTTGTTATTTCTAATGACACTTGGAAACGCCAAGCCCGCCCATCAGAGACTAGGCGAATGAAGTCAGAGGGAGAGCGTCTTCCGTTTTTGAATAAAGCACCTTCATACGAAGTATGACTTTTGGCTCAAAGATGGCAGCACCATCTGAATCTTCCAATTTAGAGATTGAAACCAGAGAAGACACATAGCCTGGCTCCAACCACTCCCAGAGGTATTAATTTGGAATGGGAACATGGAGGACATTGCGACCCGACATATTTTACGTGTCCTAGTCACCATTAGTGAATAAGACGGATCTTAAGCCGGGATTCAAACTCACCACCTTTTGGTAACAAGAATGACGCCCTGACCAACCAGGTTCTTCGTACTTTTATTTGCAGTATATAGCCTTATTACGGACAACATGCTTCTCAGGTCATTGTTGAGTCTTTGTGAATCAGAATTTTCTCTGTATTTAACTTGTCATGTACTTCTGATACAGCGAACATGGGGTGCTACAGAAAATCTTTAAGATTGGTAATCATGTGATTACTCTTTTATAAGTGCTCTTTTCCCTTGATTCTTATTCAAAGCTTGCATATCGATGTGGATGTGGCTTTCGAAAAAAAATCATACTTATTAATACTTGACTGAATGACGTCATGTTTTATCCTTTCTGAATTATGACTCATTTCAAGAATAAAATAAAAATCCAGGAACAAAATACATTTAAAATTTTAAATATTATAAAAATGATTGTAATAGTTCACTGAAAATAAGAGTAACATGTTAGGGTTATATTTTGAAAGATTCAGTCCTATTTGCAGAGATTGTGGATTGTATAATCTTAATGCAATTTAACATAATACAATACAAAACAAAGAGATCACCAAAGACGGTTGGTGAATTGAGGTGTTTTAGAACATTCAGTGTGTGCTATGTAAGTACTCTTTATACGACTATCATCAAGTATTACTAAATATTTTTTTAGGCTGGTAATCACGTGATTACATTTTATAGGAAAAGAAAGCGTGTTCTCTCCTTTAATCTCTTCTAAACAGAACTTGCAATGATGTTGGCATGTGACTGTCGAAATACAATTATATTCTTAAATATCTCTCTAAATAAGATTTTTTCTATTGATGAATTAGACCTCATTTTATTGAGAAATAATATAGTTCACTGACAGTTAAATCGAAACGGTATGAGTGCATAAATTTAAGATATTGTAAAACATTTAGGCCTACATGCACATATTTATGTAAGTATGTATAAAATGCATATATGTATAAATGTATAAATGCATAATATGTATAAAATGCACATATTCATGGCATGTACATACACACTTAACATGTGTCCAAATGCAGCCCTGAATATATAAAACTGGATTTCTTTTCATTAAAATCATTACACAGGTGGTGTCCATTACTAAGAATTTCCCCCTCTAAGAAAAGTGGCAGGGATTTGTTCCCCTTCTGTAGTAATTTATATGGAAGGATTCCTTTCCTACCACAAAAGTATCTCCCTCTCGCCCATTGAAGGCTGACAGACTGCTTGCTGAAAGAACAGGTAAGTGGGTGTGAAATAGCCCGCGGAAATGTTTATGCCCCTTTGTTCGAGGTGACAGTTACCAGCCTTTTCACGCCTTTTTCCCATCCATTCCCTGAGCTATTATCTAAATAGGACCACCCAATTTTATTTCTTTCACACGCTCTAGGAGGCTTTATACTTGGCGAGTCAATTGAAGAAAAAAAAAAAAAAAACTTTTTAGCTGTATATTTTAATGGCTGAGACATAGGTATTTTTAGAGTAAATAAAAGAAAGCTATTTCCATTAAATTTTTACAAGAGTTCTGTAGGAGAGATCCCCTCCAAAAAAAAAAATAATAATAATAATAATTCCACCGAATTTTATTTAATATTGCTTCTGGAGTAAGATTGAAATATATTAAATTGATACATGAATACTTCTAAAATTAATAATCTTGTAGCTAATTAAATTAAAAAGAATAATTTTCCGTAAAACTTGCAGCAAAATTGATTAAAATAACTTTGATTTGCAATAAATTATTGTCTAGTATAAACTTTTCAATATTGAAAAATAGCCAAAGTAAGAAGAATTTCGCCAAATGAGATTGGCAGATGATTGATTATTTTTCAGTGGTCATGTTTCATATTTGAGAATTATTTTGATTGAGATGTATGGCTTAAAATTTATAAAGAACTCCTATAAAATATCCATGACTATGGTAGGAATCGAACTTACAAAGAGTTGAATTAAATGTGCAAAAAGTGTTTTCCCTCTGCAAGTTTTTATAATTTCTGTAATTTCATTTTTATCATATCATTTTTATTCGTGTTTCTATAAAAACAATCAAAACAAATAATTTTGCTTTAATGAATAAAAGTTTGGAAATGAATGCATTCCTTATTCAATTGTTAACAATCGCCGATTTTATATATTGTAATATGAGTAACATCACATTAATTGAATCTTTTGTAATTAAAATCTATACAGTTATTGTATGTAAGATTAATTAGGATTGAGTGTTTTCTTCTAAATATTTATTTGATTCACGAATGAGATTAATTGCTAGAATATACACTTTTCCTATGGAATATTTTGTAAAATATTGATGCATAAATTTTTGAGCTCGACAAAATTGTATGCGTTTAAAAAGGAAGACAAAATAAAATCTATAATGATAAACAGCGTTATACACTAAAAGTAATATCATTAATGTAAAAAATTCCTTTGGAAACATTTTATTGACTGTCGCCCAACCTGTCTAGTGATAAACGTAACTGATTACGGATGGGGAAGATCTGGGTTCGAATCTCGACTCTGGCATGGATGTTATTTCTCTCTTTGTTTCTTGTACTTACTTGCTCAAAGAAGCCCGCCATTAGAAAAAAAAAGACATTTTACTGACTCAGTCACCAATTTCTTAAGATATTCCTCTTCATAGACTTTATTCAATTGTAAAGTTTATTCAATATTATATGTAATTCTTTAGCAATTAAATTGCTAATTTAATAGAATTTAACTTAAAAATGATTTTTATGTTCAAATTTTCAGACAATTATATTTTTTATATTAAAGGACTACGTCACTTCTCAGAGGACAGCTTAACCTTTAAACACGTATACTCGAGTAGTGCGCTACATAAATTTATTAAAGGGTTAAAAAACCTATTTATAAAACATTTATACATGCTCTCATATGCTGACTTCTGGAAAGACTTTACAGGTAACATGGAAGGAAAATGAAAATTCCCAGGCGTTCAATCCGACAGATGTACAATGCAGGAAAGTTGTAAAGGCATACCCACCACATTTTGTCCAACAACTGGAATCGAACTCTTGACCTCCCATTCTGAAGAGAGGGATTTTGCGTCCTTTTTTAATACTATTGTCCTTTAAAGGACGCAAAATCCCTCTCTTCAGAATGCTCTCTTCAGCCTATGCGTTTTTGGCATGGACACTGAATATAATTATATTCAGTGTCCATGCCAAAAACGCATAGGCTATTATTAGCCTGGTTAATGTCAACAATATGCTGTAAAGATTTAAAAGAAGTTAAAGCAATTTTTTTTAAATTCTAAATAAATTTGGTAAATGGTATATTTGCTCGAGAATAAATACCATATTTACGCCTTCTCTTTTAGTATGATTTGTCTATAATATTAATGTTAGCAAACTTTAAAAATAGGACTATGTTTGAAATTTTATTAACTTGTAGTCATTAAATCTTTCGACACTAAGTTTTTTGACTGAATTAAAGATTCTCTTTATTGCTAATCTGAAAGAGAGATATCTGTTAGTTCTTAATCTTTATTAAAATATTAGAGATTTCAGCTGAATGATTAGAGCTTTAAACTTCAGTTAATATATTCGGAATATGAATTATTCCCGTTACGTAATTGTTACGTAATTGTCATAAAGATAGGAAAACAAGAAAACTATTTTAATTTAAATAATAAGGTAATGAAAAACCTGAGTGAAACTGCAAAAGAGCATCAAGTTTTCAAGCAAAGCATTAAAATTTCTTTTTTTTAAAAGACGTTCTTGTAAATCGCCAATTCCATAACTAACATCGCTTTCATTTTGCAGACATTTTTGATAATGAGTACTAATTCAACCGTAGAATAGGCTAAATAGCTACAAGTATGAATGGTTGAAATGGTAATCAAATCACTACACTTCTTTTTTAATTGAAGGTTCAAACCGCTATGCACTTTTTTTTTAGCTTCTAAAGCATCACTTATGGAGTACTAAAAGTGTATACACGTTTTTAAGTGTAGAAGTTTTGTTGTAATGTGGAATACTGGTGAAAATAATGATCATTGTACAGTACAAAATTACGGACATTCATTTTTAAAATGTTTGGGGATAATTGCTGTAAGAAATTCTGGATACTTAATATAACATGGTATTAGAATACACAATGTATCTTTAATTGGCATTCTAGAATTCTGTGTAAAATGAAAGTAAACTATTCTTCAGCATGAAAAAAAAAATGTTAGTACCGATTGGCATTCAAATTTGTTTTAAGAATCCAAACACAAACTATTTTTTTTTAATTTGGAACTGTAATGCATTTGGTTGATGATTGTTTTCTTCATACACGTCGTTGCTTAAGAGTTTTCAGGTTTTCTCCTTTGCTATATGTGAATACTTTCCACTATACAGGAAAAGTATATGCGGTGGATTTTTAAATGTTTCACGTAATAGTTTTTAGTTGTTTGGCTGCTCATATATAGTATCAAATTCATGCACTTTTTCCAAATCATGTTGAGAATATATTTTATAATATTTATGAATATTATTAAAAATAAATAAAAATTGCATTAAATAACGAATACTTATTTTATAATTGTACTGACGATGAAATATGCGTCTAGTTATGCATACTTTAATTATTTAATTTTGATATAAATCACGACTACTCTGCAAGGTTATGACTTTTATATTACTGTTTTCTACAGGTCATGCGAATTTTTTATAAACTGTTGTATCTATACAGTATAGAAATCGGAATGTTTTAAGGACTATAGTGGAAGAATAAAGAGATCTCAAAACAATTTATTTTTTTAATTATTTCACTGTTTAAAGACAATTAGATTAGAGGCTATTTTTTTGGTGAAATATATAAGAATAGTAAGTCTTATACTTATTTTCAGAAAAGCCTATAAAAGGAAATAAGGAAAATTATGTAGTTGATAATAACAATTCTGTATAAATTTATTCTTTTTATTTTAATCTTTTTTCAGCTTATTTAAGTTTAGCAACTGATTATTGAGATTATATTAGCATTCTATATTCACCGTATAATTAAGTTTACTAATTAAAAACGTGCTATAAAATATTTTTCAGTTTGTAAAATGTATCTAATATTTTTATGAATGCTTTTCCATAACACTGTTTTCTAAAAATACTGAAATATAAATGAAGAAATCAATTAACAAAATAGAAAAAAAGATACTTTTTGTTAATTTTTAAAAAATTTTCATATCGAATTTTATATTTAGAAATAAATTTTAATTATAATAAATTCTAAGTGTAACGAGTATAGAGTAACGAAAAAAGGGTTCAAATTTTTAAATACACTATTCTATTCGAAATGTGTAAATGAAAATACAGTTTTTTTTATTGGGAATTTTGAAATACAAATTGCTCAACTACCTTTTTCAAAATTTTAAATCTAAAATTTTCAAATAAAAAATGTTTAAACAAAAATTATTTTTACAAGCTGAAATTTACATAAAAATCTGTTATTTAATTTATAATTAATATATTTAATCATTGTAATATCTAAATTTTAGACTATCTTCTTTTTAATTCATTAAATTTTAAACTAAAAAACATAAATTATTAAAATAATATAACTAAAGAAATATTTTACAATTAATTTACTCACTGAGGTTTAAGAAAATAGAATTTCATTTCTTATGACTTTGTTTGGAGTGAAAATAGCGATGATGAATCCAGCTATCAATCAATTCAATTATCGCTATTGTCTGCATTACTTTCACAAAAATTGCTGTGCCTGAATCTTTGTATATTAACAACATCACAGAAAATGGACTTTTCTAAATATTAATAAAAGTTAAATGTCATTATAAGTTAAGATAACAATAAGAGTGTCATTGTAAATGTTTTAAACAAGATGATTAGCAATTTAAAGATGAAATATTAAAAATTAGGAAATTCGTTGTCAGTGCAGAGATACTTAAAAATATTGTTATTTAAAAATGTTTGTAAGGACTCTTATCATATTCTCAATTCATTGTACAGTTATTCATTGGGCTCTAAAACTTCTACATCAAGAAAGCGATACAGAATTCATGCAGATACACACGTGGAATTTCCACAACAGACAACAAATCCTGTGTGTGATATTTAAATAATTATTTTTATCACTAAGTTTTTCAATACATTGGAGCAAAATAGCGGTAGTGATATCTATAGTGCGCGTTTAAATAAAAAAAAAATCATACAACAGGTTTCTCATCAAAAAATTACAATCGAGCGTTATTATCTTTTGTTAAAATGTTGTGTGCTTCGTATAAGAAGGAGAAATGCTTACCAGCCCTTTTCTGACTCTAACATGGTTGAAATTGTAGCCAATCAGTATTGAGATTCATTTTATCGTAGTATTGCTACTCCTGTCGGCCGAGTTCTCGTGACATCTGCAGCATATGGAATCGATAAGTTCAGGATGGTCACACGAAATATGGAATTGAATCTCAGCCGCCCTCTGTAGCATGTTACTTATAGAATCTTAATGGATTCAAGTCACAAGTTCTGAGTAAAGAAAACAGATCGCTTACAAAACAAATGTCTGCAAGAACAACTCACCGACATTTGCAGCAAATTCGGTGACCATGGCTGCAGCTAACTTTGACGATAAATCATAGTCTTAACGGTATGATCAATGACGAACCTATGCATCACTATCATGGCATTGTGTTTTCAGATGAATACTACTTCTGTTCTCTGCATCATAATGGTTGCATACGTATTTGGCAGCATCGGAGAGAAGATGCATTGCGATTGTGCATTTGACGTCATCATACTATTCCCATCACCTGGAGTGATGGCATGAAATGTCAATGGATATACAGTTACTTCTTGTTTGCAGTGAAGATTTTTGAATTATGGGTGTTTAAAATCTTAATATATTTGTTTAAAATCTTAAGTAAATCTTAACATATCTCCCATATATTAAGATTTATGGTTCTACCCTTCATTTGAACCATTACGAAACGTTATGTTTCAACAAAATAAGGAATGACCGCATTTTTACTGTTATAGTATGGACTAGGGCATGGACTTACTGTTATAGTATTGCTGTAAAAAAATATTTAGATACTTCTATGGCCTTCACATTCCCTATACCTCTTACCGATCGAAAATGTGTTGTCAATGTTTGACACGCGACTGTCACTCATCCAATCACTAAGGCCAATGAAACGAGAGATCGTGTTGAAGCTGGAGGCATAGTTTACCAGAGCCTGTTGCACAATTTCTACTTGATTAATGGTAAGTTGTATCATTGCTACCATTTCTGCTAAGGGTATTTGTTTTGGTTACTATCTTCTGATGATTGATACTGCTAAACTTTACTGAAAATTTAATCACTCATTATTTCCACCATTTATTTTGTCCAATAAATGTCAACTTAATTTTTAAATTTCGTCATGGTGTAACAATTTTAATGGCTAGGAGTGAGCATTAAATATAATGAATCTAATTCAATTAACTTTTAACTGTACTTATTATCAATATTTTTGCTAGTTTAAAGGAGATACATTGGCTAATAATCTGGTGAACATAATAGTTTAAGCAATGTAAATATTTAGAGTTTAGGTTCATAAGGTCTCATTTGCTCGAAATAATTGAGTTAAAGAGGATTCCAAACCATAACAATGAACTTGAAGTTGGAATCGAACCCATAAACTGTTGAACTAAAGGCCAATGCTCAAATCACGTAGCTATTAGCTCTACGTGCTTGCAAAGCGAGTTCAATTATTTTACATGGTCATGAATCATAACAAGGATGAATTAAGATGTACCCTTGATTATCGCTAACAATTCATTAATTAGTCTGTGTGGCGAAAATATATAATTATAAAAACTCCAAGAAAATATAACGAAAAATATTTGGAATGCTAAAATCAGATAAAATTAATATAAATATGTCCAAAAATCTAGTTTCTATAAATATACATATGTAGGAAGTTATGTAAATCTATCGAAATGCAAATGCTGTAAAAATTAATGATTCACATTTTGTTAAATATGAGACGACATTATTGATGTCATTTAGTATTTTCATCAGGAGCTATTGTTTATTCTCCACAATTTTACAATTACAATTTTTTAAAATTATTGGTAAATACAAAAACATACAATTGGCACCCTCTCGATGTTTGGTATTTGTGAGATTAATCTTCAAACCTTCACTTCTTCACAGCTATATTTTGATGAGATTTTGACTTTATCCACAATGATGTATGTGGCTGATTTATAATTTTTTTTTCTCATTTTTTTTAAAATTAAGAGAAAAATGCTCTCTTTGCTTAGGATGGAATACTATGTTCTTCGCCATTCAAAATTAATTTGTTTCGCCTTTGTTAAATATTGGTACTAATAATATGTTTCAGTTTTAAGCAATTGTTGATGTTGTCGCTTGTGAGTTTTCTTTGAGACGCTTCTGTAAAACTCATTATTTCTAAAATATCCTCTTAAAAGACATTCCTCTGTATTAAAGATATGTTGTAGAAGTGGTCATTATAGAAACATATCGTCGTCTAATGTTAAGACTGCTGTGCTTACAATGGACATTTTCTGTTTCTATTCCAACTTGTTTTGAACAACGAAAGATGAAATTCGCGTTTTTCTTTCTTCATGTAAATGTAGTACTTGCGAATATTTCGAGAGTTTTCTCCTCTAAGAAACATGAATACGGCCCACTATCAATAGAAACTCCTCGTAAAATATATTTAAAATACATAATGGATGTTGGAAAACCTTACAATAACAATTTTCAGCTGTTTTCACTCGGTAGTGTCAAATTATCTACAACGCAACAACAAAATATGAAATAATAAGAAGAAGAACAATGTGTGAAAATAGTCTTTCAAAATTTTATTTAATTTTATCCAATTTTACTGCTTAAAATAAACTATGTTAAAGCATAATCTGGTTAATGAATAGCATATGCCTTGGGCTATTTTTCTTTTAAATTGACATCAAAATTTTCTGCGATACAAATTGATGATATCAGTTTGTAAAGTCTTCCTTAAGAAGACTATTCCTTTTTACACGAACTCAAAAATTTTTTCTATGAAAATAAATAACATATTGCTAAAATAATTTCAGGAAATAAGCTATTTTATGACCGATTCACATTACTTAACTTTAATGATTTTAAGTTCTTTCTGTTGAATAATATTCAGAATCAAAATTCAAATGATTTATGAAAGTAAATTTTTTATTTGGAATAGGTTCTAAAAATTTTCTTTTTTTATAACTATCACAGAAATTTTTAGAAGTTAAGTCACGCGCGTAAATATTCTTTCAAGAAATATTTAGTACGTTATTATGTTATACTTTTAAGTATATTCAGTTCATACTTAAAAAGTTCCTTTAATTTTTCCTATTATATTTGAAACATTTTTATACAGTAAGCTAAATTGCAATTGAAGTCTGGTTTTTTTATTGCAAGAGATGCTCTTTTAAAATTTATAACACAGGAATTGTATTTTATTTTTTCAAACTTATTAATCTTAAGTTATTTAACAGCCTTAAAAAAGATATTGAATGAATAACTGTGATTTTTTATCCTAAAGCCAAAAATACTAAAATCAATTGTATTAATGACTGTATATATTTTATTTCTTACTATAAAAATTAGTTAATCAACGAAAAATGAAAAAAAGAACATGCTTCAAAATAGCTGCAATAAAATAATTTTAAACACAGTTACATTTGATCTGTGTTGTATTTGTGACTAACAAATTTATTAGTTTACATTCTTCTAGTCAATGGCAAAGAAAATTTTTAATATTGAAACGACTGTAATTAAAAAATATTGATTCTTTTCCTCTCAAATTATTACAAATATAGAATTATAAAAAAATTTATTCGTTAGCAAAATGTAAATAAGAAAAAGTAATTTTTTATTGGTTTGGTCTAAGAACTAGCAAAAGATATTTCTTTTCGTTGTAGAAAAGATAAATTAGTTGCAATAACATTTTTTAAATAAAATGATTTTTAAGTTTGAAACAATACAATGTTTTATCCACTAGTTTTTACTATGTTTTATCTTTATTCTTACCAATAAATAAGTTCACTTTTAAGATTGTAATTGATTTAAATTTAAAAATAAGGACTGAATTTTATTTGCAAACATTTGAAAATTAAAAACTTTTAAAATACATCTATTCCAAAAATAGAACAGAAAAAATCTTTGAATTTGGTCTTTTGATATAAGAGCAGAGAATGATGCTTTTTCTTTGTAGCGAAAATCAATAAACTATAGTAAAATAAAATAAAATAATTATAATGTGTTCAAAAATTCCTGTTTATTCCAAAACATATATTACAATATTTTATATACTTATCTGAAATAAAAGTTGATAAATATATTATTCACCATTAAAAACAATGATTTTCAGAGTTCTTAAAAACCAAATGTTTTTCAGTAATCGATGCAAGTCAGATTTGTCTCATTCGATATTAAAATAAATCTTTTTTAATATTTGTGGGGAAAAATTAACTTTAATTTGGTTAAATTCACTGAGGCTTTTTTCAAGAAATAATTTTCTACTTTTAAAATAAGTTGAGAGTTTTAAGAAACAAAAGAAAGGAAATTCACTCCGTTTGGCTTAAATTCTATTAGATATTTTTACAGTGTATTATGACAAAACTTTTGGATAAAATCCTGTATCCTTTTTAAAAAATGATCCACTTCTCTCTAAAAAGAAAAAAAAATATATATAAATGAAATTACTCACAATGAAAGATATAATTTTTATCACCCGTCATTACTCATCGAAACTGAAGCCTCTAATTTTAAGTGTTCAATTTTACATTTTCTTGTAGGTAGATATTTCATTAAAATCATTCTTTTAAAGAAAGAGTTGTAAATCCTTAGCTCTGACTCTGCTCAAATTCATTCTTTGCTGTGGTGGGAAGTACTGTTTTCCCCACAGAGGGAATGTCTTTTATCTACTTTTTCTAGTTGTTCTAAAATGCGGGCTGTCATTCAGAGGTGGGTGCGCCGCACGACAATGATCTCAGCTGCGAAGGCGTGAAATGGCGAGGAAGAAAAGAAAAGGATTGTAAAAAGACACTTTCTCCATCGCCAATTCACAACATTTTTTGAATTTTTAACTTCAACACAAAAGACGTTCTCTCGAAAAAATATTTCTTATCATTAGAAATCTAAATAAATAAAGTAAATGTATTTATTTAGATCTCTAATAAAAATAAAATATTAAAATTAATTAAGCACGTGACAAAAGTTTTCGAAATGCTGCTATGTTTCGAAAATATGATAACATATTATTTAGGTTAATGTGTGGAAAAAATGAGAATATATTATAAATTGTTTATAGACACAGAAGCAACTATTAATTTCTGAGTGGATTAAAATTTTTGAAATTTTGACCTTGACTTTCGTTGGATAGAGCTAAGACATTATAAATAAAAAAAATTAGAAGTTGTTTTCCGTTTAATACAAAGATTTATAGGTTTTCTTATACTTAAATAGCTGATTCCTATTTTAATAGGTGATTATGTTAACATATTTTTTTATTTATTTTCTTAAAAATTTTTTTTAAATAATTTACATTATTAAATAAATGTATATATGTATGTTAAGCTTCTTATACACGGATTAATTGTGCAAGAGAGTAAATTTGAATGAAAGGTAAGATATTTTAAATTTGATATTTTATGTGTTTAGAGTTCTAAATGTGTAATTCTTTCTTAAATTTTAATTTTATTTATTATACTTAGAATTTGCTATGTTTCGAAATGCTCTTCCATCATCTTGGGTTTTATCGAAAAAGAATTTTTAATTTCTTTTTACTTCGATGTTATTACCGTTTATCTTTTTACTCAAAAAAGTTCAAAAAAATTTTCTAACAATAGATTAAGCTATAATTCTATTTAAGTTTGGGAGTGAAATCAGCTGCGGTGGTGTTTATACGTAAGTAACTAAAGATTTTTCAATAAATCTTATTTATAATTGTTTGCGAATAATTAATATTTTTTTCAAATTGAAATATTTAAAATAATTTTTTTTATTTAAATAATTTTTTATTTAATTTTTTTTATTTAAATTTATTTTTTTATTTAAATAATTTTTTATTTAATTAATTTTTTTACTTAAAATAATTTTTTTTATTTAATTTTTTTATTAATTATTAATTTTTCATTAAAAACTTATTATTTAAAATTTAAATTTTTTTTTAAAATTATAATCTAAATCTGAACTCTGAAATTTAACAAAGTATTTTGAATGCATATTTCAGCATGCTTTCTTTTCACTTCTCTAAATTTGTATATTTATGTTAGATATTAATAAAGTTATGCCGCATGGAATTTTTCACCATCTTAGTAAATTTACGATGGAATTCTTTAAGAAGATTTTCTTTTTAGTTCTCTAAATTTGTAAGTAAATTTATGATAGATATTAATATATTTGTTATCCACGGAATCTTGTTTTAAAAGAGTATGTCCTCTTTGTTTTAAAAAAGTATGTGCAATTTTCTGAAAAAATCTCTTACATGTGAACATATGATAAAATTGCTATTAAAATGTGACAGCAAAATAAAGTGATTTCGGCCAGAGGACAGAGGAAGACAATCTTTAAATTATTATTAACTGAGCTTTTTAGCTACGCGTAATATATATATATATATATATATATATATATATATATATATATATATATATATATATATCTTGAAATTTTTAATAATGCGAATATAAAATAAACTATCTAACTGCTGATAATTAAACATGCAGAATAATTATAAAAAGTTAATTAACATTACATTCGCATAATAATTAATAGTAATTAAAATAAGTCGTTTTCTTTAAAATACTTTTCAAAAAAGCAAAATGTCAGATTATTGACAGTCAAGGAAAAATATTCTAAGTTAAAAATGTACTTAAAATTTTAGTTAAATTAAAAATATGAGTTGAGTTGAATTTAATAATGTGGAAAAATTTTAATCGCAATGAAATTTTTGCTTTCAGGGGTAAAAAAAATAGCGTTGGATGTTTTTATAAAACACGCACGAGGCTATTAATCTTTACTATCCAAAAAATTGATTTAACAGCCTGCGTTTTGATAAATCTTTATCATTTTCATTCATCAATAAAAAAATTTCATATTGACATCAAAGATCGTTGGCTGTATTTGTATCTTGTCGCCAACAGAAGGCGATAAAAGTTTGAAGCCATCCATTTGCGTGAAACACTGGTGGCGCCCATTTATTCCATGACGTCACAGCGAACGGGCTCAAACCATACTTAGCAGTTGAAAAAGCTTACTCCGACTTTTGCCGCGAGCTTTAATGTTGTACTCCTTGTTCTTCCCCATCACATTTGGTTTCGATTTGAATCCTCATTCATAAACTAGCAATCCTTTCGAATTTTACACTTTCCCGCGAATTTCGGATGGCGTAGAATTTTTTTTCCTTATCGTTTGCTGTTTAATTTTATAAAATAAAATGTGAATAATGAATCAAGCGAATTGAAGAATCGTGCCTGTTAGTTTCCTTTATACGGTCGCATTTTAAAATTGAAATGTTTATTTGAATAGACTTTTTAAATTGATTGAATTATTTTTATATTTTTTTTTAATTTTATATTTCCGAGTGTAATTATACAACAAGATTAGATCTTGCAGGGTTGATCTGTTGGAACTTTGTTGACAGTACCATGGAAATGCGTCGGATCCCATGGTTCCTCGGAGTTTGTGTTGTAATTATATGCACGTTGTGTGTGATTGTTTCGTCGGCAACCGAGAGAAAAAAAGTACGACCACCCCTTGTGGAAGATGTAGGAAGAAGGAAACTTCAAAAGCAGACACGTAAGTTTTGATATTTATTTTATTTTGTTTATTTTCATTGTAAATATTATAAAAAGATTTCATGAATTTGTTTTGATTTGCCTTACGCGATTGTAATTTTATTTATTAGCCTTGAAGCAGTATCATCTTTCTCTGAAGGAATTTTTTTTTTGTGTTTTTATTTCAAATATTATTTTTTAATAAAGTATTTATTGATAAGTTTTTGAAACTTTTTTTGTAAGAAGTTTTTAAATAATATAGTCTTTGAATTTTTATTCTTTATTTTCTTATGAATATTCCTGTAAAATATTGCTTGCATTTTTAATTTCTTTCAATGTACTAAGGATTTTTCTGAGATGTTTTGATATTCTGTATAATTTAAATTCAGATATTAAAATTATTTATATTAAGATAGTTATTGATTGATAGATTTTTTCCTTATTTTAATAGCCAAAAATATTGATTAAGAATAACAATCTTAAATATTACTAAATAAAGAAAAGATAATTGTCATATGTTTAATATTTCTTATAATCATTTTAGCTGTGTCAGAATTTAAAAAATGTTTTTAATGATTTGGGTAAACATCACGGAATAAGTTCTTATGTACTTATAAGTTTATATATATATGTGTACAACAAATGGAAATCCTATGCAATGTTTCTTATAAATGGGCAAATAACGAAAAATCATATGTACTTATTTTCTAATAAGATACAAAATTTTATTGCATTTTGAATGAAAAACAGAATTGTGTTACCTTTGATAAAAAAAAAACTTATATTGCGTTAAATATAAATAAATTATTGAGTTTCGAAAAAATTTAATTAAAAAGTACGAGCTTTTACTTTTTATTAACAAGTATCCTCTTGCAGTACCAATGATATTAAATGATATCATTGGTATCATTCATCATCATCATTCATCTGTTTTTAAAATTGAACTTGAAAGGATAATAATATTTGTATATTAGAAATTTTTTTTATAAATGTTATAAAATGATCATGGTACTCTTTATAGAAAATTCCATCTATGAATATCTTTCAGAGAGATTAAAATCGTGTTATATATTCCATCATAATAAGAAGTATATTATGATCAAATCATATTGCTTTATAGTTACGCATTGATTAGGAAATTCTATTAAAAAGAGAGTTAACGCGGTACCATAAATAGATAAAATATACTTTTCTTTTCTTTCTTTCTTTCGTTCGTTTTTTTTTTTTTTTTTTTTTTTTGATGCTTCATATTTTTTTCCAGATCATATGATCACTATAAATAAGTTAATATTTTGCATAACGGTTTAAAAATATTCTTTTACGAACAAATATTGTTATTGTAATCAAATAAAATAATAATAAAAGTCTTTTTTAATCTATATTAAAGATGTCGATTGACTTTGAATGGTTATTAATACACAGTTATAATGGTATAAACTGGAAAATTTTATTTGAATTCATAAGCTTTAAACTTGTAACTTTTCTTTTAAGATTTTATTGTTATGATTTTACGTTATTTCTTTAATTTTTTCATATTATCTTTAAAATTAAATTTAATTTAAAATTTTGTCGTATATGATCTTAGTTTACTTAAACTTTTTCTAACTTTACTATTTTAACTTGTTTTAAATTTTATCTTATCTTATAATTTGATGTCGGATTAATTGTTTGCAATAATAACTATATTCTTTGCCGTGATTGCATCTCCAAAAGATGCTGTTTTTATGGAACCCCCCCCCCCACTCACACACAAGTTAAATATTTTGATTTAAAATTCTACACGATTTTATAGAGTAACTAAGAATATAACATAATATTTATTTCATAGTGTGTTTTTGGAAAAAAATTAATTTCTTTGGAATATTATGAAGGATAATTTTCTAAAGCAACGTTGTATATTGGATTTAGTTTATAACATTCACGATTTTCTGAACTGAAGAAAAGTTGTGATTTAAACTATTTTGTAACTTTCTCACTAAATGCCCTCGAGATGGATAGCACAAATGGTAAAATACTTTATTTCGATACTTTTCTTACATAGTGGCTTCACAGACTTTTAGTTTTTTCCGCATTTCAGCATTGGCACGTTATTTATGGCTGCACTCTGTTTAAACCAATATCTGCAATGAAATCTCTCGTTAATATTTTAAAATTTCGTGTCTTTGTTAATATTTTACTCTAGCATAGTAATATTTTACATATAAATGCAATATGGTACATGAGGGTTGAAGTTTACACGCAGTTTAGCCATTTCACATTATTCCCAAACCCAGTGATTATATATATACATGTATATATATACATAAGTTATTAGTTTACGATAGAATGGCCTAGCAGTCGAGGCCATACTGTAGTTTATGTTTTCAAATATGAGCTTAAATTTGAATACCATTTCAGAACAGTGAATATATTTTTTTTGGCTTACCATTATTTAGTAGCATGACGGCGCTCTTTGGTGTTTAAAGTTCATATTCGAATCTAACTATTGTTGAACAACCGAAGTTACTTTTGCTACTTTTTTACCTCTTGCTTGCATGTCTTTAATGGTGGGTACTTGGGAGTTTTCCTAGTTTTCATCTTTGCTACACCCGAATGTGATCTGTTATCTAGGAAAATCCCTGCCGGAAGGCGAGATCCTACAGATGGTTAAAAATATTAGCTTGCTGTTAGGCATTCACTATGTTGAATTAAACTTTTTACCTTGCCAAAGCCGCACTCGAGGAAATCTAGAAATATCACACTTAAAAATGCACAAAAATTTTCGTCGTCGAATAATGTACCGAAGCATCGTCGACAAATAAAACTTCAAGGAATATATAGTTAATACATAACAATTTCCTTATTTATGAATATTTCATTATAAATTTAAAAGACTAATGATCTTGAAGTTTATAAAATATTGTTTCTGGGACATTCATGCTTTGGATACAGTGAGGGAAGAAATAAAGATTGCTAGAAATTAATAAGTTTGATTAACGACCTATAACTATTTATTATTATTATTTGCATACGAGTTAATTGGATTACAACCTTTATTTTAAGAAATGTCTATTTTATAAATTGGATATATCGAACTTCTTACAAACATCCATTTCCTTGCGGGATTCAACCTCTGATCTATGATCAAAAGCCTGAGCACTAACCATTCAGCTGTTGGTTTGTAGCTGGAAGTCGTTTGCAATTTTCTGTTGCGTCTTAGATTGCACATCAAATATTTTTGCTTTTATTTTATTTCTTTTCATCCTTGAAAATGAAATTTTGAAAAATTTAAATGCTTTAAAAAAGCGATGACGTAGATAATGATAGAAGACAAAGAAAGCCTTTGAAAGTAAAAGTCCATGAATTTATAAAGTCCATGAAAATAAACATGATTGATGCGTTTTAAACTAAATTTCAGAATAAAATTTTATGTATAAATGTGGAAGACTGATCATTTAAATTTAATTATCTTGAAATATTAATGCTAAATTAAATTTAACGATATCAAGTATAAAAATGCAAAATATCTAAACTACTAATATGTTCAAAAACTTCTTTTTAACTTAACATATCAAAGTGCGTGCAAATGTTTGCCTCAATTTGAGATTTTTTCGAATTTTTTTCATTCATTTTTTTTCTATGAAACCATTTTAAGGACATTTGCAATAAATAATAACAATTATTTTTTGCCGAATTTCTAATTTAATCATAATTATGTTCTCTCCTTGTCCCAATCGTAAAACTGTGATCTTCGAGGTGAAAGACTCTGGGTTTGATCCCAGACACTATTAGACAACGATAGAGTTTTTGTTTTTCTCTGTATTTTTCTTCCAGGAGGGATGCTTCTAAAAGTTTTTAGGGTTTTTCGTAAATTCAGAGGTAGAAAAGAATTTTTGCTTTATCTCAATTAGTTGAAGACAAGACTAAAATTAAACCACTGTGTAAGAATTTAGTAAAATTGTAAAAAAAATATTGAATTCTTGGGAAATATTTTGTAAATTTAATAATCAGTTACTTAAAAAATCTTTCATTTGTAATGCACGGCTACTACAAGGATATACCACCTTTCAGCATTATAAGTGTCGGAAGTAATAGCAACTTATATAGTGCAACATTCAGTGGGTGTACCATCTTTCGAAAGCTTACCCTTTATAGGGGGTAAATTTTCTAAATTTAGAAACGGGAGCCAAACTGAAGAATAATAGACTTGACCTGTAACCCAGAGGTATCATTTTATATGGAGGACATTGAAACTACGTCATATTTTATATGATCCAGTTAGTGATCATGAAAGATTGGGATTTGAACTTACTACCTTCTGGTTACAGGAGCGAACGCCCTAACCAATCTAACCACCGTAGTCATTTAATTTATTAAATTAAATTAAAATTTGCAATTTTATAAATAAATCCATTTATATTACTTAGTTTGTATTACTATGTCACAAAAATTGCCTGTCATTTATTAGATAATATTTTACTATTATTTTCTTTTGCTTTATTTCTTGATACTAAAGCTTAATTTAGTTAACAAATTATTACATATGAACTTTATTTATTCTGTTTATTAAAGGCTACTCAACATATTATTAAAATCATACTTCAATATAATAACATGATGTCGTAGAAGCTTTTGAAATGTGAGATAATTTTGTATACTAAAACATTTCAATTGCACTTTTATATATAATAATAAGTAAAACTGAAATGACTAAATTTTAATAGGAATAAAAACTTGTTGCAGAAGTAGATCTTGGTTACGAACCGAAGTTTAAGTACGTGAAAACGTAACGATAAATTGTTTCTTTAATTTGTAATTATTAAGTTAAGTAAATTTTATTTTATGCAAAATCAAAATTAATATTGTTTTTCCTATTAATAAACATTAAAAAGTTTTCAAATAGAATTTAAAATTGAAATAGCTACTATATTTCAAGGAATACAGAAAAATAAATTAAAATGCAAATTTTTGAGACGCAAATCTGTATAATACTCGTGATTAATAATTTTCTTCTAATTAATTGAAAGTAATATAATTTTATGCTATATTTTCTTTGGGAATTCTGAGTATGGATACATAAAATGTTTAATTTCGTTGGTGCGTAAGTGTTTTCTGCATATGCGTTTAACAAACATAATTTCAAAGTAAAAGACTAGCCTTTTAAGCATCAATTTCTTGGAAATGTAACTTAAGTCTTGACGAAGATAAAAGCTTGAAGAATAAATATGAAAAAGAATACAGTCTTTGGAAGCCCTTTATTGATTAAGCTGACATTTATTTATCTTTGACCGATCAGAAAGTTTGTGTTCATGAAAATCATAGAGGCTAATATTGACTAATATCATTCCAATAGGGAACAACACAGCTTTTTGCTTAATGATTAGTTTTCTAGCTTTCAGTTCAACTGTTCATGAGTTCAATTACCACCTCAAGTATGAGTGTTTATAGTAGTTAGGAAATCCACTTGAGATGTTTTAGATCTCGGTTGAATACGCCCTCATCTGTTAATAGTGATCGATAGAGCGAGGGAACACCAACTATGGGAACTCGGATGAGGAAATAAGATACATACAGTGTAGATCAAAGTTATAAACTAAAATACAAGATAACTCCTCAAACTGCCTTTACGAAACTGCAATTCAGTTATGACAATTTTTACTGCTTGCCCATATTGTCTTTAGAATTCTTGTGCAATTTTGACCCCTGTTATCAACGCTATTGATTGCTTTAGTATGATATTGTTGATAAAATTATTTATAATCAATCTTAAGTATTTTTATGTATAATTTAATTTTAGTATGAAATATTGTCATTTTTCAGCATAGAGTTAAATATATTTTGCATTTACTTTTCCTTACCCAAATTTGCTACTCGTAACTTCTTCCATTCAAGTCAATCACCGTTATTTTAATATTATACGAAGATTACTATGTTATTATCAAATATAATGGTAATATATTAATTTGAAAACTATTCTCATTTAGTGTGGAAACTCAATTTAAGAAGCATTATTTACTTTAAAGTGAATGCAGTTTAGATATTTGTGGATAAATATTATCGAGGCCATAACGATATGTATTTCATTAATTCCTTAAATTAATTTTCATGCATTATAGGTTAATACTAGTACAATATTTAATTAAAATTCAATACGAGTACAATATTTCAGTAAAATTCAAGCAAACATAATATTTGCTCCTTAGATATGCTACAGAGCATATTTTTCTTTAACTAATGAAGCAAATTAAATTTCGCCAATGAAATTTATAATTTATTTTAATATTATTATCCTTCTAGAAAATGTTTCATATAAAATATTATTGAATTATAAATATAGTATTACTTCACTTTTAAAAAGAAATTTTTTTTTCATTGCAGTTGTATGTTAATAAGCTCTTCCTACTTATTTCTTATAAAAAATTTAATTAAAAGTTACTGATTCTTTTTTAAAATAAAGATTAAAGAGATACAACTTAAACATTTTTTATGTGTCAGGTTATTAATATATGCAACATTTTGTAAGCATTATATACAAATTATCACCGATAATGAATGAACGTAATATCAAAAATCAGATTTATAAATGGTTTTAGATTTGAATAGTTTTTAAAATCCATTTGAAAAATTACATCACCCATTATTATTGTGAGCCAAAACGAAAGTGAGATCTGGGCAATCGAACGCCCACAAGCACTTAGACTCTATCTGCTTCGGGTCATTGATTTATCTTCTTCTGTCAAAATCTGGCGAGTCCATTGAGAGACTCATCTGATTATCTGGGAAGTACTATTTCTGGGATAAATGCAGTGCAATTTCCAAGAAGGAGCGATTTGTTGACTTTAATCATCAAGAGTTTCGGGTTGGTTGTTCTTGATCCAGTCTTCGTGAACTCTTGACTTCAGCATTTATCTTGATCACCTGGTCTATTTGCATTACATGTTGAATCATTTATTTTTCATAATCATTCCGTTCTTTTTTTATGCATATCTGATTGTAATCCAGTTAGGGTTGAGTAATGACAAATTACTACGTCCGCTGTCATCATTTATGTATTCAATTTTTAGATTGATAAAAATTTATTTTTGTAACTGTTACAATAAACGATTGTATAAACTAATTATCTTTCTTTGAAGTTTTGACAAATTGTAATTTATGTTTATGTTTTAATTTCGTACGCTGTACTTTTCTATATTTTACATAGAATTGTATACCGATATTGTTAATTTCCGAATACTCATTTAAAGAAATTAACTAATGTCATTTTGTACAATATTAAGTTAAGGTGTATATATATAAGTGGCTCAATATTAATATTTAAAATTTTATTAATTTGAAATTTAAACACATGTTATCACAATTTTAAATTTTAAGAAATTCATATCCTTGATCTCCATTTATATATAACAAATTATAAATAAATGTGTGTAATGGCATTTTTTCTGAATCAAATAAATTTTAATTTTAACGAGTTACATATAATAAATGCATGTATAGTAAGAACGCTTCGAAATAAATAAATATGCATGTCTGAAAAAAGAGAGACAATTAATATAATATACCTTGGATGTTATTCAAATATGTTTAAAAAAATAAAATGTTCGAATCTCAATAATTTCGTTTCTTGGTATGAACTGAAAACAAAGTTTTGACTTGTGTTTAAACTTGAGAGTTACGAGAATTTAGTTTTTACAGAGAAAACTTTTTGACTGCATTTTTTCTACTGTGAGCATTTTTTTAAAGCAATTATTGCTCGCTCTCTAAAGGTAACCCTGCAAATGTTTCGCTGGAAAGAATTTTTTAAATATAAGCAATCATATTTACAAAGACGTGTTTGAGAATGCTTTATTTATATAAAAAATATATTTGTGAGTATTTTAAACAAAATTGGCAAAATTAAAAAGACCATAAATAAGTTTGAAAAAAGTTGATTTAATTGATTTTAAGTCCGAAATTTGATGAAGTTGTATGTAGTGCTAATCCATCATTATTGAATTTGTAGAAATTTATATAATGAATAATTTTTATATTTTAAGTAATTTTGAATTTCAATTAATATTTACAAAGATTATATTTAATAATTTTTAAAAATGATTTTGATTTTCTTTTGTGCGTTAGTTTATGTTTAGTTAGGTTATTGGAATACGTTTCTAGATATTTTTAATTAATAAAAATTAATTATTTCTGCTTTCTCAGATCGCTAAATATTGATAACCGCCTCATTATTTTGCAGAACGGTCTGTGTGCATTAGCTGTATCAAAATACAGATAAATCAATATTGAAATTTCATTTTATTCTATTTATTTGTTACTCTGATATTTTCTTTATTATGATATTTTCTTGTTGTATTTGTGGCCTATGTTGTTACTCTATTTATTAATTTATTCTGGATATATATATTTCCTACCCTCTACAACCGATCTACCTGTTTCTAGTCTTCTGTTGTGTAATTACAATTGATTCAATTTCAATCTCGGGTGTGATGTTTCTAGTGGTTGAATCCATTTCAGTAACTAAGTCGTCTTCTGACCATTTCTTTTTTCAAAAAATTTCTTTTCTCTTTTTTCAAGCTATCCACCATCTTTCTTCTATAAAACTTTAGATTTTTGTGACAGTGAACTAATATTTTATATCATACATTCTATCTAATTTGATAACCAGGAATTACTTTTTAAATAAAGAAGAAATTTTTTTGTGTGTATTGTTCAACACACGCAATTTTTAACTCTCATAAGGCTCCGAAAAATAATTTCTTCCTAAATCAAACAAGAGAAATTATGTTGTGCTTGAATGTATTTTCCTTATATACAATTTTATACATCGTATAAGCATTTCTAAAAATGACATACAAAGTTGTGTTTTTTATAGTTTATGGCTGTTATAGTCTTCTATCAAATATCAAAATTGTCTTATTTGAGTGAAGTCTTATTTTGTCTCTCTTTTACTTCTCGGTAATTTAACTTTTCCACAATGATTTTTGAGTTGTTTTGTAGAAATGCAAATATGATATATTAACAATTTTTTAAGATACGATGCATATGTATATGATTTTACTTGTTTTCCACTGAAAATATGTGGAATTTTCAAGCAGTTTATTTGACCGAGAAAAATATCCATGAACCTATGCAAATATGTTTTTACTGCAAGATTCAACACACCATCTAAATGAGAAAAAAATGGAATAACTTCTTACTTTATTTAAACCTGTACATCTTGTTTTTCAGAAACGAAAATTCTGGCGTTTTATTTACTCCGTGTGTTTATTCGACCCATGGCATTTTTTACATTTCATTTTGATACTTGTTTTACAACCCTCAAAATAGGTCACAAAATGTGAGAGGATCTCTGTGCTCGAGTAATCACCAATGAAGGGGGGGAGAGGGGTGAAGAAGTGTTGTCATAAACTGTAGCAACAAGCTATCAATCAATATGACGTAAGATCTGGCTAAAAGGAAATTACAGAATCGAGAAAGTATGCAATAAAGGCGTCAGCACCAGCTTCTTTCGATCTTGATAAACATTCCTCGAGAAATTCCTCAGCGATTTTGATGGAACGTTTGGAGAATTTAAATACTATTAGCTCAATAAATGGCATATCTGTTATTGTATAAAAAAGGGAAACATTTTTATCAATTGAGCAAGATGTTGATAAAAATACGATAACCAAACAATCTATTTCAAATTGGACAACAAGACTTTTAAATTAGTTCTTCCGTTGAGATGATTGTTTTATTTGAAGAGAAAAACCTTAAAACTAAAGTTTTTTCTGGTAATTTTCCTTTAACTTTTAAAAGAAAATTACCCGAAACGTATTAAATATTTATGTTTGGTTAAGTGTTGTTTTTTTTTAGTTCTGATTAATATTTATTTTTTGTTGAATCTCTATCTTAATAAATAGCTTATTAGAATTATTGAGTTATACTATGAGATAATTTTTAAAGATATTTAAGCCTTTATATTTTGATGTTTAATTTAAAAATAGCCTCATCACATATATAGCTCTATCATGGCTTTCTATTTAAATGAAATTGCAGTAATCTTAATGGCTTTACTAGTACTAGTAGTTTAATATATTTGTATATATTAACATTAATAATTATAAGCATCTACTAAATTTTGATTTGGAAAAATTAAAGAAATGGAGAAAAAGTATGCAAAAATGTTAATATAATATAAAGAGTAACACCTGAACAAACATGTATAATTTAAAATTATATATATTTCTGATGTTTATGTATTATACGACTTGTTCAAAACCTTACACTCTGAGAATGAGATATCAGTTGACAAGATTTTTGAAATTTCTTTCCGTTAAAGGTGCTTAATTTATATTTAGAACGCGCTGTTGACTAAAAATTAAACCAAACAGAAAATTAAAACTTTTTTGATTAATTTTTGGACGACTGATAGTGTTTGTGAGAAGATTTTTAAGATTTTTCTTTTGGCAACAATTTGTAATTGATTATACTTAATATCGATCAACACTTTTTGATATCTTTATACTAAATTATATAAAAATATATGGGCTGTTTAGAAGGTACCACTGACTTCACACATTTTACGTACAAAACGATACATTAAAGGGAAACATGATTTTATGACCCCTGTGGAAAAATAAAATAGCGCAAATTTAATTCGTTGAAACTTATTCTTATTTTGTAAACTTTTTATGAGACTACATTTTAAATGTTCCATCAACTTAAGAAATATACAAAAAATGATTTTAAAAAATAAATTATTATTTTTTTTATATTGCAAAATTTAATCAGATAATTATGACTAAAAAAAATTTTTTTAGGTGTCCCTGAATTGGTTTAATTAAATCATACACTTCAATTTGTTGTATTAACAAAAAATTCTATGGTTACTAATTCTTCTGCATTATTTAGAAAAATGACGTAGTTGCAGTTATATGTATGAACCAAAAATATTTCAGGCCATTTAATTGATACAAAGCTATTCATAAGAAATAAATTACTCAATATAGTTATTGATTAGAACGCAACTATCTCAGTGTAATTTTTGGATGATTGGAATTCTATTTAAGATGTTTCTAAATGAATATTAATGATTAGGGTGATGATAGTGTTACTTAAATGCGTAATATACATATTTACTGAATTTAGTCTGTTAAAAAGTATAATTTTACTGAACACTACAGGTAAGTTTTTGTACAATATTCTGCAATTTTAGGTTTTTTTTTCTTCTAATAACAACAATATCGTATTGGGATTAGGTTTTACGTAAACTCATTTTTATAGCCTATTGTAGTAATTTCATGCTTATTTTACATTACTTTCTATCGAATCCAAAAAAAATTTTTTTTCAATTAAAATGTGTTTTTGATATAAACTGGACCATAAGTTTACAAGTTATTTTCATGACGGAGAGTAATCATAACATTATTTAATAAATCCCAAATGTTGCTTTTAATAAGTTTTAAATGGTTTAATACACTGATTAAAAATTCAATATTTTAAAAATAAGTTCATCTGAGTTATAAATTTTATTTTCCTTGAAAATCTAAGAAATCTTAATTTTTCTATTGTGAGTAAGCTACAGTACTTAATAACAATAATACTTTGAAGCCCATTATATAAAACACACGTCAAAATATCATTTTGAGAAAAAACATTTGTTCAACTTGTGATAAATAAAATATTGAATGAATTTCTTTATACTCAAATCCAATTCTTATTATCCTGATATATAATATTCCTTTCTTTTTTCTTAATTCATCTCATTTTACAACCATAATTAAAAAACATTGTTTTTCTGGTTGAATGACGAATCACATTACTAGACTATGAATCAAAACATCGCTTTAAAAACGATTAAAAAAATTTGCGATTAATAAAATAAACCATTTTGAGAGGAAATCACAATTTAAAAATTACTGATGTTATGTGTCACTATATTGCGACAAAATGTCGATTTCAGAAAATGCTATTCATAAATGTCTTGAAATATCTGCTGTCATTGGTTTATTTATGTTTATAAAAATAACCCGATAAAAAAAAATTTCTTGGGATTGAGTTGATGCAACCATTTTATGAGTTTTTTGGTTATTGCAGTATAAATTGTTTAAATTAATATAATCTAGTAGTGTAATTTGCTCTTTTAAATTCAAATTATAAAATAGTTGATTTATTATTGCTATTGACTAATAAGCAAGATAGATATCGTATTTTGCTTTTGACGGCTGCTGTAAAAAATATGAACAATCTCCACACAATATCTTACAAGAAGACATTTAGTTGATAATACGCAGTATTCACTTGTCACTAGAGCGGAAACCTTGAAAACTTCCAAGCACTCACACATCTGCATTAGAAAACAAATGTGTGAAAGCTATCTTCTGTTTAACAATGGCCTAGCATTAGGATCAAATCTGATGTTGCACTAGGCAATGGTGGAAATAATTTTGCTAAATGATAATAAATTACTTTTTATTATTAGTTTTGCAGTTTAACTATGATAAACGACTATAAAATATCTTCCAAATGATTCCTATAAACAAAATGTATTACTTAATTGCTTTAATTTATAATATCTAATATTAAAAGTTTATTCAATACATGGTTTTTGAGGAAATGATAAGAAATAAATAGCAATTTTCTAGCTACTTTTCTTTCTTATATTGTTACTTGCTTAACTGTTTTCCGTATACTTATAATTAATTTATTATGAATATAAATGTCTAAACATATATACTCGTTATATTACCTGGGTACGTTTTGCTACACTCTAATGTGTCTGAAACAAACTGGAAAATATTGATAAACAAATTTCAAAATTTATTAAATCTAGAAATAAAATCAGAATTGTTCATTAAAAAATAGTATATTCCCAATATTTTTATGTATGAGAAAATGCTTGAATAATATTAAAAAAGTATATGGTTTTATGTAATTAATGTATTTCTATATAAAAACCTTGTTAAATTTAATACTAGTATTTTCATAATCCTCAACTGTTTGAGTTTGTTACACTTTTAAAGAGGACGACTTCCTCTTCTTGTTTTGTCTGAAGAGTAGTGAAGGATTGTTGTTTCCCTGTCTGGTATATTTATGCAAATGCATTGTCTTTACCGTGCTCCGTGCCATCGAAATTATTTATGCACTCCACGCATTGAATGGAAATTGGCGAAATCAGCAGATCTTAAGCATGTTCTACTTCTCTTCACGTTCATTTCTCTCATTAAATTCAGTCGCACTATTCACTAGAAAAAATAAAAAGTGCATAGTCTGAAGTCTCTGCGTATTCATTGTTAAATACTCTTAAAAGAATAAAGATGAGATTGGTTTAATTTTATTCACTACAATGATTAAATTATCGTATATGACGTCATGTATGTCCTTATTCATGGAATGACGATTTGTGGGTGAGTTTATTAAACATTGTTGCACACGAGGATTATCGCCTATTTGTGCTATCTGCATGCACATTTATCTGTGTTGGTGCTTGAGAATATTCTGAGTTTATTTTTTCTATGTATTACGTGAGTAAATTTAAGTAAGATTTGTGTTTTTCTAATCTTTTCTGACCAGGTGGTTTTAACCATGCTTATGTAAGATTCAAATAGTAAGGAAATGAATGCGATGGATTCAAATTATGTATCTTATAAAATTCCAGCCTTGATGTAGCCCAAAAATTGTTCTTATCTTCAATCTCCAACCCATGTATAGATCTAGGCAAACATTTTTGTCACTCCAAAGAAGGGAACTTTTAATTTTTCCTGCCAGTATAAAATCAATTTTAGTATCCATCAACAAAAATTAATGAATGGTACTACTGGAAATAAATAATTATAATTAAGTTTATAATTATAAATAAATAATTAAGTTTGTATTTATTTTTTTGACAATGGTTAGTTATGTTTCCATCAGAGCTGCATAAGATTTATGTTATAAGTTTGTCTTTTTCATAGTCATTATAGACAAGATAAAAAAAATTTGCTTCCTTATCAGCTGATATTATCCAATAAAAAGTATTGTTTTATAATTTTCCTTCTATGTAACGTTATTTGACAATTTTTCTTGATGATCTTTCCTTGTATCTTATTAAAAATTGCTGACAAAATATGCTAATGTCGTATGTCAGTAAAATATCAATAAACTTATCACCCTCCATTGGTCAGAAGTTCAAAAAGCTTAAACGATAGGATCGTTATTCTTCGTAATCCATGGCAGAATCAATCTAATAATTATATTTAACAGTAGAAATTTTATGTGGTTCTCATTTTTATTTTTTAATCATTTCCATTTTTAGTTTTTACTGAAGCTTCTGAATTAAAATATTTTTGAAAGTTTAAAACAATACCGATAAATCTATTTATAACGTAAAGAAACAAGTGAACTACGAGAATCATAGTTTACGTTATTAAAATATAGATGAACAGTTATGATGCAAAAATGAATTGAAGAGGATTTGCAATAAACAAAGAAGAAAGACTATCACATTATATTTGCAAAGCAAATTCAATGTGTACAGAGTGTGATAACAACAGTTTCGATTTTTGATTTCGTTTTAAGCTATACTGTGAAATTCTTTTATCATATATTAGGAGTTTTCTAGACCTATAAAATTGAGAACATGTTAAATTGTTGCATGTTTATTTTTGAAGCGTACATGTTAAATTTGAGAGTAGGAGTAGTATTATCTATCTGAACTAGATAGATAACACTACTCCCAAATTTAACTAGTTTGATATACTATAGTTCTATTTATACACTTTCTACCAGAACTCATTTCTCTGCTTAGAAAGTCTTACTTTTTACAATAATAATCAAGTTTTAATGAATCGACTTTTCAAGACTTTCATCAGCAAATGTTTATGATATTTTAATCAATTATTTCCTTGTTTATCGAATTCCTTTGCTTCTCATTTTCAATCAAACTAAAATAGTTTTATTTTAGCAAATGAAAGTCGTTCTTTAGTGATCAAGTCATCACATTTTACTCGTATATATAGAGCGAAAGACTTTTTTTTTCACTTTATCAATCATTAAGTGTTTTACCTAGATTGACAATTTTTGCAGTAAAATTGTCTAAAAGAAAAAAAAATCATTCTTAAAATAAATGGAGATTTACATATTATTTCTGCACTTTAAAAAAATTGTTATTTTATTCCAAGCATTCAATACTTGAAATGAAATTAATGAAATTTTAAAAATAAACAATAATTTAACAACAATTATTTTTATATCATGCTATATTTTCAATAAAAGTTTTTGGTGTAATCTAATGAAACAATTTGTGCTATATATTAAAATAACTAGTAATTTTTTTTAGATTATGATTCGAATGAAAACTTAGAATTTTACGGAGAATTCGTAAATTCGAATGTTCTATTTCTAGTTCCTTTTCATCGAATTAGGAAATTGTGTTAATTTTCCTTCAGAATATGTCACCGAGAAATAGTTTTTGTCAATAAAAATGAATTGGTTAAATCACTGGCCACCCTTAGCAAGGATGGGCCGAACACCTCTTCATTTCAGTCGGCGACATTAATAGATGCCTACTTAACCAGAAAGATAAGTTCAATAGCCAAGTCAGCAACCGTGCCCTACTAAGCAAGAGAAGTCATTAATTCAAAATCAACCTATCGTCCATTCAGAACGATATGCTAGTCTTTTTTTTTCTTCTATTATTTTTATTGGTGTCTTATTAAGATAATATCTTGCTATTTTCATTCCTATTCGTTTAATATAAGACCGGTAGTTGCGACAAGGATGATTATTTATTTATTTATTTCTCTTGATTTTTTTCTTCACTCGTGGCAAAGAGGCCGCCACTGGGTGGCGGTGCAAGCTCTGTCATCACCGTGGCACTCCCCAAGCAAATAGTATAAAAAAAAATTAGGGACCGTTTACAAAATGTCATTTGAAGGGTTGCGGTGATTCATCATTTTGATTTATTTGGATTCCTTTCAATAATGGTTTGAAAAGGTGAATTATTTTTGTGCGTATTCGTGTTAATGTCGCATCTTCAATGTAGTTTTATATTCTGATTTTGATTGAAATATGCAATAATAATAATAATTTATAAAATATAATTAATATTTTAGTGATTACAAATGATTCAGATAGTTTTGGATAATTTATTTCACATAAATTTATATAAAAATAACGTGTGATACATTAAATGGAAAATCAAACTTCCAAATATCTTTTACGTCATTACAAATTTTATGTGCTGTCTGCGTGTAACACGACGAACATTCTACAATGAAGATCACAACCCTTACATTTCCGAACATCGATATTTATCAGTGCTGCTAGTAATGCTATACTCTCGTGCATCCGATCTTGTTAACAAAATAATACGTAAACATTATCTTTCACATAACTTCAAAGAAAAACAATAACAGACTTGAAGACTAGGGAATTTAGGGTCCACCTGAAGAATGGAGGACACAAAATGCTTTCTGTTGAGCCATTAGTTGCTAACTGTTATCCTTTAGTGGCTTGGTGAATCAGGATGGAACCACCGGCAGTCATAAAAACATGATTTTAAAATGTGTTCTTTTCAATTTTTATTAATGGTAATAGTGTGGGCATTATATATTTGATTTATGAGACGTCAAATTTTAATGATTTATTAATAAGCACCCTGGATCTTTTATTTATATGAATCTTGTTTTAAATTTACTTCAAATGATTAATGTTTATACGATATGATTTCACTGAATCACAATATTACGCTTTTTAACTTGAATGGTAGCCTGATTTGTATTATTTTTTTTAAAGCTAATTGATGAAATGAAAATACCAAACTTGAAAATTATTTTCAAAAAGTAATAATGAAAATATGAGTTTAAGAAATAGTCTGTGTGTGTAATAGCATAAGCATGGAAAGAGTGCTTGTGGGTGTTTGTCTTGTTTCTCAGTAGCAATAATTGAATAAAACCAATTACCTGTAGAAAGTCTTGGCGGAAGAAATATTGTCAGCTTATGCTTTAAGGAATGTTGCGACTGATTCCACCAGTGCATTTCGTTGTGTCAAAACTTTGAATAAAAATTTATCATATTTACTTCAAAATTGTTGAAACGACTCCTCTCTCTAAAGTTAGAATTCCAACTTAATGTGTGGCCTTGACATCGGAAAGAATGGGATTCGCCGCGTTTTCTTTTTTTCTCTCTCTCTCTTTCCGTTCAAAAGCGAGCGAGGAAGTGGAGAAAAGCTCAAAGAATGATGAGGAAATACACAGAGAGAGAACACTCGGAAAAGGGAAAAAAATAATTAATGAAAGTTTGCCCAGTGAAGGACATGTTTTGTGTGACGTCATGTGCAATGAATGAGACAGTTCAACCCTTTTGATAAATAATCGGTTTGGGAATGAACATGACTTTTTTTATTTCTTGATTTTGAAGTTCTCCATTATCTAAATAAAGCGTAATTGTCTTTTTTATAATATTGATTCCGTCACTATAATTTTTTAGAGTTTGTTTCTAGGTTCTTGTTTTTCAATGTAAACAATTACCATCTGAAATGTAATTGATTGTACTGCAACTGCTAAAATGTATTTTGATTTGAAATACACAATACACATAAAGATCTATAATATATATTCAATGTGATTAAAATGGTTGAATTTCTCTTTCGGTTTCTCTCTCGGAGAAAATGGTTCATTTTCTCTTTCTCTCTCTGGTTATGCCTTGAAAAAAAGTGTGTTGGAAAATATATCGTTTATTGAAACTTAAAAAGTTTTATGCAAATCAGTAATATGTAATATTATGAAGTTGAGGAAGTCATTAAAATGCGTAGTAAATTTTCAATTTTTTTTCATATTGTTAAACAATTGCAAACAAAATAAAAGTAATTTTTGTTAATTTATAACTAAGAAATATATTGCTATGAAAATGCATTAGTTCTAATCATTTTAAGGTATATAACAGATTCTTTTATAAAATTTAAACCAAATTGAATAGATTTTTAAGCCATTATATTTTGATATTACACCGTGGAAAGCATATTAAATGAATAATGTATGGCATATGAACAGCCAACGTGGTTTTGCCTTTCAAGAAAGCATTTTTATAGATACTAGATCATTTTCACATGTTGCTAGGAAGAAAACGCGGAAAACTCTCAAATGTACACCCCTATTGAAGTGCATCTCTGGTTCTTTAAGAGTGGTTGGTACCGAACAACTCGTTGAGAATAGTCCTAGCTCGAATTTACGGTTAACCTTAAAAATAATTTTTAATTATATCTTTGCTTGTGGTACGAAACATTACCTGTGGTACGAAACATTACCCACAAAAAATTTTGATGTGTCGCTTATTAAATGATAAAATATTTAATTTAGTGAAATTTTTCTTTGAATATTTTATTCTTATTTAAAAAATTAATTATTTTTTCTTTTTAGATTGTCAGTTCGGCAATTATACTTATGAACTAGAAGAGCGATGGAGACCAGATTTAGGACCTCCTTTTGGCATGCTGTATTGTATGAGATGTGAATGTATTCCAGTAAGTAAATCTAATTAATATAAACGAATTTGAAATAAAAGATCTTAGGTAAGATGCTTAAGTGCCTGATATTCACAGACATACCAATCAACCTAGTATCTGAATAATCAACATGTCAATCAAATCAATACCGCGTGTTTTCGACTACCACCTTGAATGTGGATATTTGTTGTGGTTCTGAATCCTTGTAAACTTTAGCGCAGCTTGTTCTTTTTGGACCTTGCACCATAAAACCCAACCAACCAACGAATTCTTGTAAACTGTAGCCCTTGTCGAATTGGCGCGGATGTATATAAAGTGACCATAGAGTGTCTAATGAACTGCAAACTAGAACACATATAAGACGTCGTCTTCCTGTTGTCATATCTTGTCTATGGAGAAAAATATTTGCTAGTTAATATTTATTTTAGATTATACATTTTGAAAGAGGTAAAATTTATTAAAATTAATTATATCTATGTCATAAATACATAAAACAGTAACAAAGCAAAATTTATTTTTATTTTTTTTTATTTTTTTTTTGTTAAAATTTTGTAATTTTTGTTCATATTACAACTAGTATTGTTATATATTTCACTGTTTATCGAATATCTTGCTCAAATTTTCTTGCATATATCCAGTTTATCAAAGCACTGGGATTCTCGTTATCAAGTCATGAACTTTTTGGAGAATTCAGGAGCTACTAATGTCCCATCTCTGCTCATTTGGAAACTTTCAGGTGAATTAGCTGATATAAAAAGTATTAACACCGATATGGGTGAAAATCAATATAATTGTTAATATTAAAGTTAGGCCATGATTCATTTTGAAAATAATACTTTAAATAAAAGGAAGCTACCTTATATAATAAAATTACTGGTTAAATAAAAGGAAGCTACCTTATAATTAAGCAAATAATTAGCAGACCAAATCCTCCAGCTTTCGTGGAAAAATAACAGCATTTACTTTTTTTTT
>JAPDSC010079591.1:137477-150092 GCA_026290005.1 Latrodectus geometricus | reverse complement strand
AGATGTTCTCAAATTGTTTTGCTGTGTAAAAGATTTAATGTTTTATTTAGAACTGCTATATTAAATTATTCCTATTTAAACAGTAATTATTATATTTTAAACCATATTCTACGTTTTTTAATTTTTTATCAATCAATTTACAATTTAAAATCCATTCTTACGTTGAAAATAATGTTAAAAAAAAATGGGAATAAATTTATGCAGTATTCATAAAATTTAATCAAAATTTATCATTGTAATTAACTTTTGAAGCAATGTGGAAATGAATATTTATTTAGAGTTATGTATGATTATATTTTTAAAAAGAAATTCTCTTCTAAATTTTTATGTGAATTTTCCTGGTAAATTTCTTCTTGTTAAGGAATTATTTTCTTGCTAAGAACTATCTTTTATTAATTATCTCTTTTATTGGAAATTATCTTTCTTTTGATATACTGAAACTATTGAATTAAATTTATTCTTCATTTTTACAATGCCTTTGTTTAAAAATGAAAGAAACGAATCAATACATGTCTGTGATTCACTCGATACTTTCCGTGACCTTATGTCCAGGAATTAACTGTAACCGCAACTCCATGAGGTTTTCTCTTTTTTTTTTTTTTCTTTTTACCTCATCTCATCTCTATAAAATTCAAATTATGTCAAGGTAAAAGTTTCACCGTATCATGATATTTAGTTAAAGGAATGACTTTCTTCTTTTCTTTTTAATGTAATCGTGTAAATGAGTAACCTCTTCTTATAGTAAAGAGGTTGCCTTATCAATTATTTTTATTTTTCAGAAAAATTCGCGCATGCTTAATTCTTATTTTATTGCAAGTATCTGAAAAGCTGTATTCGTCGCTTAAGTGTTAGATATATAAATATTCTTTATTATTTGTGTGATTTATCTATTTAAAAAATATCTGAAGATTTTTCATTAATTGAAAGGTTTTTTGAAAGAATTTCGTTATTGAAAGTATAATTTATTGTTTAAATACTCAATAAAGTAAGAATCGCGCTTTTGATGTCTAGTTTTAAATTTAAATTGTATCCAAATATATATAAACTTCTTTTTATAAGTATTTACGTCGTAATAAATTTTTATTTTATATTTTTACATTTTTATTTAAAACTACATATCTTTTAATTGTTCTTTCTTGGTAGTATTTTACGCTCATATTTAACGCTCATCATTCAAACACGTAAAATGCATCGTAATTTTTCTAAGATCAGTATTATATACATGCATTAAAATTTGAGTTTTGGATTGTTGTATAAAGTGAATGGTTTGTAAGGGAAATTACCATCAAAGAGTATTTTATCTACTCTGACTCCAGAATATATTAATTTTGTTGTGGTGGCTTGGTTGTGTTTTAAGATTGAAATTTATGAAAGATAAACGTAACTTGGGTGATTTTAAACGCTTTTAATTAAAGTATAAAAATTATTGTTTGAAAAAATACTTTGCTTAGCTTTAATTATTGTCAACATTGTATAAGGCATTTTTAAGTGAAAGAATAGTCTTGAGTAATATGACCAACTCACATTACTTTTTCTTGTAGTTCATCTTGTTGGCATAACAGTTTCCTATAAAATTGAATGTTTTGTTAAAATTAAAATTGTTACAACAGCATCAGGAAATGATGTAAATTTAGTTTTCTCTGTGTGACCAAAACTTCCTCTATGTCTTGAAAATAGATGCAAATGTTTTACATACCTGGATATAGAAACAACTTGTGCTTTGGATGCCACTGAATTTTAACTTAGCAATAAATCATATGAACTAAATTTTTATGTTATTATAAATTATGTCATGAATTTTAGCATTGTTGTAAAATGTGTATTACATTTTTGCTTAGATTTGAGCCATTTTCTATCACGAGTTAACTATTTTAATTCAATTATCTTCTATCGTGGTATGTAGTTTTTGGTTTTTATATCTTTATTCTATTGCAAAAATTATCGAATGTGTGTTGGAAAAATTCATGTTGAGTGTTAGAGTTTTAAAATTTTCTCTTTAATATTTCCATGTCTAAAAGTTAAAAGTTACATTAATCATAAAAAGGAGTACATTCACAATTTGTCGGTTATCATCTTCCTGTGTTATTACCATGATAACATTTAGTAACATTTTGTTAACATAATAATTGTTTTTACATTTGCTGCATTTTTATTTTAGTAATAACAAAACATTTTTTAGATACGTTTTATCATAAAACATATGTAAATAGAATTTTAAATTTTCTTGAAACACATTTTATGATATTCTTTCGTTTCCAAATAGAAATAAAAAAGGATTTTCTTTCGAATTAATAAATATTTTCATTATTGTAGTTATTATCTCGTTCATATTTTAACGCAACAACTGTAAGTAGAGAGTTTATAATAAGATTAATATTTGACAATCGAATAATATCCTGCACAATAAAACTTCATTTTTAAAGTTAAGGGGCTTATATTACGAGATGAATTTATTATTCTAAGTTATTTTTTCAAATCATTAGCAGAATGGTTCTATTACAACCAACAGAAGATTGGATTACAACCATTTATAAAGAAATTGATCAGTAGTCTTATATTTGACAAAAATTTTATATTCAACTAGGGAAACTAAACGAAAAAATTCAAAAATTGCTTTAAATAAATGAGTTTTATTCTTTTACGAACAAGTTTATTATTAATTTTTATAAGAGATTAATATGATACTTAATGTAAACTAAATAAATAGAATCTCATTTGATTGCAGTATGAAGTATAAATGACCGGATAAATCTGAAATTATAATATGTTTATGTTGTTAAATATTTTATTATTCATTTAATTTTATGCAAAAATGATATTAGCGTAAGAAAACATCCATTCGATAATATTAATTTTTATAGAATAGTGAAATCATTTTTATATGAATGATCATAAGTGATAATTCTATCATTTAATCTACAATACGAATTTTTTGAAGTTAAAGATTTATTTAAAGACGAATTTTCTGAAGTTAAATTGATTTTTATAAAATAATATCTTATTAAAATTATTGACGTATGATGTAATTAATGTTAGATATTTTATATGCATATATCCATACACAAGCCATCTTCTACTGAAATTACTTGACTTATTTTTCTTTTGCCATGTAAGATCATTCTTTTCCCCTGATTTTGTTTGACAAATGTGATGAAACTTTGCAAGTTGGGGTATTGATTCGACAGGCCATCTGATTTGTGAGCATCCATCTCCAGACACAAAGAGCTATCTTCTTAAACTCCATCTAGTCATTTCGAAAGAGAGATCTTCAGTTTGTGAAAGTGAAAGTGGCGTAAGATCTCTTAATACGCTTAATGTCGAGTTGTTTTCCAAATAGACGCTATAAAAATAATTGTTGCAATTACTATAGAAATAATTATTCTATTTATATCATATGTTTTATGTTAAGGTGATATAACCAATAAAATCATTTAAATGTGATAAAGTGATGTTTATTGTAATACTATAGAATTTTTTTTTATTTACGTGTTTTTTATTTGTGAAAAATGATAATCATTGGAAGTTTTAAATAAAGATTAGATTATAACGAAAATCGTGGCGATTTTATGATTTTTACTCAATTTTGTACATTTTCCCCTCCTTTTCGCAATTTAGGAATTTATCATCGTAAAAAAACTTTTGTGACTCAAATTGTCATTTTTTTCATTATCTCTTACTATTATAAAAATGGGAAAAATACCAAATAAAAAAATTTTCTTTTTATAAAATTTGCCATTTTGTTGACAAATTTTCCTGCTTCTGCTAATTCACTAAAATAAGCATATTTTACATTGATTTACATCATTTTTATTTTAAGTTTACTATATATGCTGTGATGTATTGAAGTAAATATCACTTGATTTTCCTTTCTTTTTTAAAAATCTTTTTATGTTTGAAACGGTTGCCATTTAGCGAAAAAAGAATTAAAAATCGAATTTCACTTGCTTTGATGCTTCAGGTTATTTAGCACACATACCATCGTCTCTTATGTCATTTTTCTTCGAAAACTTCCTTTTGGATCTCAACAATTCCGCTTCCTTTTAGGAACAATACAAAATCGATTGGATTCGTTTTCACGTGCTCTCTCTCTCCCTAGTACGAAGATAGGGGGTTCCTCCTTTCCATTGGGAGACACATTATCAAAAGATAGACCAATAGATGGATAGGGTCAATGTCCTTGTATCAGCGTCCTAGGGTACAAAGGAAGTAAACGAAATACGAGATGTAAAATAAATAGGAGAAATCCATTTTCTTTTTCATTGGGAGATGCAGTAGATAATTTTTCCTCCTTTGTGTGATTTCAAATTAGATCGTATTCAAGTACTGAGTCATACTCGAGATGGCGGAAACTGATTTCACTCTTTATTTAATTTAATCCTTTATACATTTTCCAAAAGCTATCTGCTTCGTGACAAAAATTATAAATTAAATAACTGAAATTGGTGATTTGAATGTGTGATATATATGTTGTAATGATTTTAATTTGAAAACGATATTAAATCTTATTCCCAAACCATTATAAATTAAAAACATTTAAAAATATATTTAGTAGTAAATTGAAACGAGGACAGAAAAAAAAAGTTTTTTTTTTTCCCATTATAAGCACTAGCAAATGATATTCTTTGTAGAGCTGTAATAAATTTAAATTAATAAAATGATTTTTGATATTCACAAACGATTAAAAATGAAACATTATTTAAAAATATATTTGGCAACAAAGAAAACGATAAATTATGATTGCTTATTTTCTTTCGGTATGAGATCTAGAGAGTAATGCTTCTCTGCGGGAAAAATAAATTAACTATTTATAAACTATTTAGATTTGAAATGACAGTGTATAAACACCGTTCATTATAATGTACATATTGATAACGGTAATTTCCATCTTCAAAATGTTTAATTATTAAAGATTTTATGTAATCGTTCTCACACACATACATGCATAAAGATTTTTTTAATTGAAAGTTTAGTTTGACTCGTTTTCTTTGTTTAATTTTAATAAATGAACTAAAATAAGTAGTATTTTTTAAAGTAATAAAATTAATTAAAAAATTTAATACATTTCTTATTTTAAATGAATTATTTTAAAAATAGCATTTCCTCACCCATAAATCTCATAATTGTTTCATCAACAAATAGTAGAGTATCGGGGATGATGAATAAATAATTCTCAGAAAAAAATATCAGCTGCGCAGTTGTTAAATTTTATTTCTTTATTTTCTTTTCGCGCTACATTATTTTGGTGACACATGTTGAGCGTTAGTCTCGTTTTATGTTATGGCGATACTCTTGTAATGGTCATGTGAAGAAAATTAGCGCATCTTTTTTGTCATTGAAAAGCCATCCAGAAAGGAAGAGACACAACAGAGATGACATTGCTGTTGGTATATTATGAAAGAGTGTGCTAACGAGTCCTTGACCTTGAAATCTGAGAGAGGCATTAGTCCGATTTGTTCACCCGTCCTTGCGGAGAGAAGCAAGGGTGTCAGACGAAGAACACCCAAGACTAATTCGGTAATACGAGGAGCTCATCTGTTTTATTTACCTCCCCCCCTTTTCCTCTTGTCTTTCTTTGCCTGAAGGTCGATTTTCAGACTCACTTTAAGGATTAGCATGGTCAAGTCTCTTCCATGCGTTGCTAGTTCCCATACTCTGATACCGAGAAGTCTTCCTCGTTTTCATACATATGATGAGTTAATTGATATTTGGCAACTGGATTGTAAATAATTAATTTTACAAAATAATATTATTAAAATGTTATAAAAATTAATTGAATGAGATTTTTTACTCTAAAAATTATCGCAATAAGTTATTAAAAGTCGCAGTTTAAAATAAGTGTATATCCACGTGAAAAATGTTTCACTAATAATTTTACTTTTCTAACCTTTTGATTGAAAATAGTAATATAATTTTTCCAGTAAAAAGTTATATTTATTCTGATAATATAATTTTTAATTACTTATTCTGAGAATGCGGCATTATTTATTTACACATTGTTCTTTCTTGTGCTTAATAAATGTTTTACTGCTAAACTGTAATATAGTAATCGTCACTGCACAACTTATATTGCATTCCATATATGTTTCAACTGAAAAGTGAAATATAATAGTTAAAAATCTTATTGAATATATAAATACTTTCATTTAAGCTACAAATGAAATATGAGACCGTATTACATTTTTTTCGATGGCAATTAAGAAAAAAATATAGTTAACATTTTACAAATTAACTCCGATATTTCAAATTTAAAGCACACTACTATTCATCTGTATTTATTCAAAATTATAATTTTTATAGTTTTAAGGATACATTAGATGAAAACAATATTTGTTATCAATTAAACTGTTGTGCGTGAAAAAAAGTGACAATTGCTTGTTTATTATGTAAGCAGTACGTCAACTATTCATGTGACAATGGTGGTCTTCCTTTAAGAATTAACTAATATATATATAATTTCCAAAAATTCTATTTGAGAAAAAATTTAGCTAGAATTTATTTAGAATTTGAATTTTGAAAAGATTTAAAAATAAGAATGATTTATTAAAAATATCGCGAAATATTTGAAGAAACGACGTGTTCTGATGCTATGTTGGGAAAATTGCATGTAACTCAGCAAACTGTGTTTGATGCATATACCGATAAGAAAAACTGTTAGTTTTCCTCAATGATTGTTACCGAAACGATGATATTTTACTTTGACTTAACAAGATCTTCCATGGAAAATACTAATGCCTCGTGTAAAAACTTTTTTTTGTGTGTTCCGAAGTTCATCCCAGTGGATTCGGGTTAAAATTAGATATAAATATCAATTTCCTTTCGGAAAAATGTTCTTTAGTGTTGCAACATCAGTTAATTTGTCTTGCATATTATTTTGTGCCATTTTGAGACATTTGTGATAGTTCGATGTTCTGTAAATATTGTACGTCCTGCTAAAATCTAAAGTCTTTTAACTGGGTAGCCCAGTCTACCTAGTTAAAAGATTCTGTTTATATCAAATATTATATTAATTTTTTAATGTAAAGATTAACGAGAGGCTTCAGTCCTCTTATTTTCAGTTGTAAGGGAATAAATTATCTGGTATTAAATTAATATTATAGATAGTTTGAGAAGATTTTTAATCAAGCAACAAGTAAATATAAGATTTAATGTAACTAGATGTTATCTTACTGACCATGAAAGTCAGCAAGATAAATCCCTATTTATAAAAAACAAATATGAAAGGGTGTAATGGGAGAAATTGCTTATTTCTCAAGCATAAATAGAAGGGTATGTATTAACATCATAAATTATATTTGGTGAGGCTTAAGATTGGTTAGAAAGTGAAGCTAAAAAATGATAGAAAAAGTGACAGAGAAATTTTTATGACTAGCGATTAGTTATTGAAAGGTATTCCACATTTATTTTCTTATAATTTGATTAAAATTCCTGAAAATAAATATAAATGAATGGGACATAAAAAAAAGTGTATTTCTATTTATTTTTGTACGTGCTTGCTTTAGAATGCTCGATTTTAAAAAAATGTGGACACTGATCTTGTCGTAAATTTGCATACGCCTTATATACCCGAATTCTTGCGTGTTATTTTCAAGCGTCACATCCTTCTAGACTACGCCCGATCGTTTTAACATAAAAATGGACTCACGTGCTTCGACAGGGCGTCCACGCGGGACAGACCGAATTGAAGGTCGGTGGAGGGTGTTTTTTTATTTTTAAATTAGTTATTTTCCTGACGAGATTATTCATTTTTATATACCTGCATGCTCACATTAAGTTCTTCTTTTTATGTCCATTGTGCACACTTCCTTCAGTGGCGTCTTTTCACACTGGGCGAACTGAACGCCATAAGAAACATTCCGACCCCGTTTCTCCCGCATATTTTAAGTCGCCTGTTTTATCAACACCCCATCGATATAAACGCGAAGGAGGCATGAAATTCTGGAATAGATTTTGTCGCCCCCTTTTTCCATGTCATAAATTGAACATGAAAAACTTCCATTTCCACGCGTATCGGGTGAGCAACTTTTTGGCGTTATTTACATGACCTGGAGCATGGGACTTGGCGACGCTGATTCTCGACACGCACTCAAGACTCAAAATATGAACATTTTCTCTAATGACAGGAATAAAATATATCCATACCCTTATTTCTGACTGTCATATCAATTATGATTATGAAATTAAAATATCCGTTAGGGCTGGAGACGGATTTTTTATCGTCGCAATATGAGATTGTCTGGCGACAAAACTGCGTCTCTTTACTAGGATTTACAGCATTAAAATTGATACGGATCATTACTAAACGTGTTTAATTAATTTGAAATGATAGCAATTATATCATCTCTGCTTACATGACCTTGAAATATTGATACTTTGCTCTTTTGCCCTTTTATTTAAGAGAAGGTTATTCTCTTTTCTCCTATCTCAAGCTGTTTTAATTATAAAGTGCAATCAATCATTTTTTGCTAGAAAAAGAAAAAATATTAGTAAAAGAGAAATTATTTAATTTTTTGAGAGTTTTGAAAAGTCTGATTATTTAAATGAATTTTTTTATATAATATTTTGATTAAGCCAGTCATTATAAGTGTTCACCGATTTTCAATTAGATTAATTTTATAGAATGGTGACATTTATTCTTTTTCTTGTAATTCATTCTCTACCATTTAATTAACAGCGATATTTCTTTTTATGTACGATTGCTAATAAACAGTGGCTTTTTGATATTTATATTTATGGTAATAATTGTAGGTATATTACATTAATATTCATAAAAATCATTCATGTATTAAAGTTTTTAAACTTTAAATTGAAGATTTGGGAAAAAAGTTGAAGTGTTAAAATTTTTTTCTTTTATTTCAATTTAAAATATTTTTCAAAATTTTCTTGTCTTACATATTCTTCAGTGTATTCAATAATTTTATGATGGAATTTATATTTGCAAGTATTTTATCTTTTCACTTATCCCTAAGCATTCTCGGAAACATTTTAAGTAATTATGATAATTCTTAAATGGAAGCATTTTTTTAGTAACTAGAGAATTTATTACGTAGTTCACATCCAGACAATAAAGACCACTTTATTATTAAAAATTTGTAAAATGCGATATGTATAGGGGGAAAATTCTGTACATGTATGTTTTTTATATTTCTTCGCATTCCAATACTTTTTTTTTGGAAATTTCTTATGGGATTATCTGTTGTTATGATCCTGTCATAAATATTAGTCCACATCTGTTTTATACAAACATTTTGTTCGCCAGTCTTTTTCTTTTCTTGAAAATAAATATTTGATTTTACATTAAAGGGCTCACGCAATCACCAAAAACTACCTCGTTATATGGGTTGATTCTATAGTCGTGAAATTAATATGAATAGGATAGATATTTAATTTTTAATAATTCTAGGGAATATATTATATAGTATTTTATAATATCTGAGAAATAAGAGGTTATTTAAAATAATATATAATTTTATAAAAAAAAATCTTAAAAAAATGTTTTTATAACTCTACATTCGTTTTTTGTATACTAGGGAAGACATGACCCAAAACATAATTTTAAGTAATTTCTCAATCACTATAAAAATTCAACCCTCAGCTTCAACTTTACTTAGTGGCAGCAACATTATCTCTGGAGTGAAATATCCCGAGTTTGATTCCAGGCATTGTTGATCAATAGGTATTGGGTTTCTGCTTTCTGCGTAAATGGTTCCGATTTTTTTTTTTTTTTTTTTTTTTTTTTTGAGATTCTTGAAGACGGCCCACTATCAAATAAATGTCCACTTTGAAAACAACTCCTGTCTGATTTTCAAATGCTTTACAATAGCTTTTAACTATAAAGATATTCGTTATGAGCTGTAAAATATAGACGAACTTTTGAATTGAAGACTAGAACACTAAGCTTGAATATGGATTTAAAAATTCTATTGTACGAAAAGAAAATTTTAACCCCAACAAACTAAAAAGTTTTCATTGATTGCAAATATTGATTCAGTATTTTATTTTGAATCTTATGTTTACAAAAGAATATAGTGTATAATAATGTTTTTTTTTTTACATAACACTATCTAATTAATTACTAGATTTGATTGTAAATACAAGGTGATTACAAGTGATTTATAGGGCCTTGGATTAGTATATTTTACAAAATATTACATGAAGAAAGGAAATCACAATAGAACTAGCAATGACATAAACATAAAATATGCATTTTTTATTGATAATTTGTGCTAATGGGTGAGCATTATATATTTGCAGCTATGAAGCGTCCAATTTCGATGCATCACAAACGCAGAACACCGCATTGATTAGAATTGGATTTAAATTGTTCCCACGATTAGAATTAAAACACAAATATTCTAACAATTAAGTCCGAACTGTTTTGGAACTCTGCGAATGTTGGCGAGCTATTAGTGCGAAGTGTTACGTGAAATGTTTTTACAATTCAGGGTAATTGGGAGAAAACATTTTCTCTCTCATCCATTACGCATCTTGTCATGAATGTCTCCTTCCTTTAAAAGTAAGATTGACCATGTAATTACTTTCAATCTATTCAGAACACCGGCGCCGGCCAATGAAGATTTAGTTTCACCTTCACTTTCCTTTCTCTCATCCTCACCTTGTTCAAACGTGTAATACGTGCCCGTGGACCTATATAGGTTAGTAATATCAGGAGCTGCCGTCCCGACGCGCCGACTCCTAATCATCGAAAGCAATCAGGCGCCGTTTAACTTTTGAAATTGATTGATTGATAGAAATGAGATGGGAGTTTTATTAAAAAAGAGCGCCTTTTACACAGTGCCGAGAGAAGAGATTTAAATTATTTGGGGTGCCTTCATATTGGGAGAACACGACTTCATTTAAATTAAAATCTAAATATGTCTCAGATGATTGTTATCTTTTTTATGATATCACATTGGAAAATTCTGAGAAGATAAAGTTATTAATCTATCATTTATGCATATTCCTTTTTTCGCAATCAAAAACTTTAAATCGCCGATAGAAACGCCGCTGGGTATACGTGTTTATAAATTTAATTTACAACACTACTATGTTTCATCCGATAGGACACTTGCGTATATTTAAAATAACAAAAATATCATACTTGCAATTGCAAAGTAGGTGGGAATCGTATGGAAATGGGTAAAAATGTCACCAATAAAATTAGGACTTTAAGAGATTGAAATTGTATCTATGGCTAAAAAAGTTATACGTCAAGAAACTGAATTTAACAAACTTGAACACTTCAACTATTTAGATATTACTGTTAAAGTGCGAAAATCATTTGTTCAGTAAGTTATCTAGATAATGTGCAGGTTACCCAGGATGATACTTTAAAATGTGGAAAAAATTTGTTTTATTTCCTAAATTAAATAACGTAAGTAATCTGCAAATTATCTTGATAATTTCCACATTACCAGCTCGTAAACACTCGTTAAAGTAGAAACAAGGTTTTAGCGGCAAAACAGCAATGTTTCTCTGTGCTTTTAAATTAACATACTATTATTTATTTGTTGATATCTAAAGAATCAAATTTATACAAGCAGATAATTAACAAATTAGTTTATAGAATTAATAACCAATCAAAAACTGTAATATGAAATAGTAAACGGCTTAAAATATTATTATGATTAAGGAAACTCCAACATAATAGTATTTATTTTTCGACATAATACCTAATTCTGCAATTTGAAGGAGCAAATAAGTTAATCTGCAGATTAGCTAAATAATGTGCATATTAACGGTTTTCGAGCTTTAACGGTAATAGATAGTTTAGATCAGAAGTTGATGAATATGTTTTTTTTTTGGATCGCAAAGTACGAAATTTTGAAATCTTCAGATATGATGTATAATTTACTGTAATAATTTTTATTTGTGAAATTGATTTTTTACCCCAATTTAATGCATTAATATTCTTTATTAAATAATATGAGGATACGAGCGATACCCATGAACTTCTTTTAGTAATTTACTATTTAGAGCTAATGTAAATTTATTTTGTGTGAACCTAATATATGTTTTCTAAATTTCTGACCTACAATTTATGTTTTTATTTAAATGCAATTTTATTCAGCTCATATTGCATGCCGATAGTCATTAATGTGTTTTCAAACTGATACGGCTTTAACTTCCAAACTTTACGATAATTTCGAAAAAGAAATTCTTCTTTGTGTGTAAATTCTTTAGTTTTTAAATAACCATTCCTTTTTTAAATGAAATAGAGAGAAATTGGGAGAGAATTTTATTAAAAAATTAAATTTTACACTGTACAATACTTTAGGAAAAATCAATAAAATATATTAATTCCCGATAAAGTATACAAACTGAAACATATAAAAGGTTGATGTTATTAAAAAAATGCACACTTCCATCTTTAATAAATTTTTGTAACTTTTTAATACAAAATGCAATAAATGTATAAGGAACTTAGTTTATTATTTGATTTAGCATTACTTTTCAAAAAATGCTAATTCGAAATTAAAGTTTTGTTATCTTAATCTATATTTATAGTTTCAGCAAAAATGATTGGGTTTAATCTGTGATGTTATCAAATATTCACTAATAATTTTATATGTGAATACTATTTATAGGAAGAATTTAAATTTTATTTTTTCACAATTT